>OX596246.1:13738635-13790307 GCA_951394255.1 Polyploca ridens | reverse complement strand
GAAGCTCTCAAACAGAAAGCGTACACTGAATGGGCTAACGCGCGTAGTATCAAAGCCGACGTCGGCATCAAAAAGAAAGCCTACAATAAAGCCGCCAAGCAATGCAAAAAAGTGCTCAAAAGGGCTCGTTTCAACCATATTGGCCGAATTGGCTCCAAACTTGCCACTTACCCTACAGGTAGTAAGGCTTTTTGGTCCCTGGCAAAATCGGTTGAAGCGAATTTTTGCCGCTCGTCACTACCTCCACTGACCAAGCCCGACGGATCTCTGGCCCATAGTGCAAAGGACAAGGCTGATCTATTCGCAAACCTTTTCGCTAGCAACTCTTTCCTAGACACCACCAGCCAATCTCCACCTTGTATTCCTCACTGCGGCTCCGAAATGTCGGATGTCCGCATTCACCAAAAAGAGGTTCTCAAAGTGTTGCGTGGACTAGACGTGAGTAAGGCCAGTGGCCCCGACGAGATCCCGGCGGTAGTATTGAAGTCCTGTGCCCCTGAGTTGTCTCCTATTCTCACACGCCTATTCAGACTCTCTTTGAAAACAAGACGTGTCCCTAAGTCCTGGAAACTTGCAAACGTCCAACCTATACCCAAAAAGGGTAGCCGTACAGACCCGTCGAACTATAGACCTATCGCAATCACCTCCATACTCTGCAAGATTATGGAGCGTGTATTGAACGCCAAACTTCTTGGCTACCTGGAAAATAATGATCTCCTGAGTGATCGCCAATTCGGCTTTCGTCCCGATCGATCTACAGGAGATCTCCTAGTGTTAGCCACCCACCTCTGGGGCGAGGCCATTGAGAAACACGGTGAAGCGCTAGCAGTTTCACTGGACATCTCGAAGGCTTTCGACAGGGTCTGGCATGATAGTCTGCTCAGCAAGCTTCCCTCATATGGACTGCCCTCTAGTGTATGCGCCTGGATCTCCGATTTCCTGAATGGACGGTCTATTCGAGTGGTAATCGATGGCTGCTCGTCGGAACTAAAAGTGATCAACGCTGGTGTTCCTCAGGGATCTGTTCTCTCTGCTACGCTTTTTTTGCTGCATATTAACGACTTGCTGAAACCCGGAATCTATGGGTACGCAGATGACAGCACCGTCACAGAGAGTTATATATCCGATCCGCGGGCTAGTAGGGCCACAACAGAGTCTCTCAGAGAGGGTATGGTTACGAGGTTGAACTCGGCTCTGCAAATTGTTGCCGAGTGGGGTACCGCCAATAGGGTCGAGTTCAATGCCTCTAAAACACAGGCCTGTCTTTTTTCTGCCAAGAGGAGCTCCTTCAACCTGACTCCCGCATTTCGTGATGTATCTGTACCGATATCCAAAAACCTAGATCTTTTGGGTCTCAATTTATCCTCTGACCTTAATTTCGGACGGTCCATCGAGGCAAAGGCTGTTGCCAAAAAACTTGGTATCCTGAACAAGGTGAGACGGTACTTCACAAATGAACAGCTTCTAAATTTATACAAAGCTCAAGTTCGACCTTGCATGGAGTACTGTTCTCATCTGTGGGATGGCTCAGCCAAATATCAACTAGCAACTTTGGACTCGTTAGATAGACGCGCTCGAAGGATAATTGGCGATTGCGACCTAACGAGCAAGAAACTGCAAAACCTGGATCATCGGCGTCAGGTTGCAAGTTTGACGGTATTCTACAGATTGTTCCACGGAGAATGCGATAAAGAACTCCATAATCTTGTCCCTCCATCCCCTTTCTTCTATCGGACCACTAGGCGTCGGGGGGGTCTTCACCGCTTCGTCGTCGACATCCCGTCTTGCCGTACCAAGCGTTTCGCTTCCTCTTACCTTATACGCACGGCCAAGTTGTGGAATGCTCTCCCAGACAACGTGTTTCCAAACAATTATAACATGGGTCTATTCAAGGCCAGAGTGAACAGGCATCTTATGGGTACGCGCGGTCCACCCTAGACTACATCTTCGCTTACCATCAGGCGGGATTGCGGTCAAGCGCAAGCCTATTAAATATAAAAAATAAAAAAAAATAAAAAATGGTATTCTCGGAATTAGTACCACAATTTTTGTTTAGGAATTATTCAATATCAATCTTTTTCTCAATTTTCACCATGTTCCGTACTTCCAAATCGGTTGCGAATTTAAGGTACCTAATCATATCCATACATAACTCTATCGATATGCCAAAAATCATGTAAGTACCACAATTAATGTAAAATGTTGCGCTAATTCTACTAGACTACATAGGTACTTGAAATTTCGAACCAAAATGAAGTGCGTTCATATTTCAACAATTAGATGTGGTAGATGCTGAACTAAACATTTCTATACCTAGGTACGTCTTTTTTTTTTTTTTTTTTTTTCGTGGGGAAATCCTCATAGGATACCCGACCGCCCCGGGGGAAGCGGCCAGGTTATGCCGGACTTGTACCGGCTAAAACCCCACGGTGGTCGCCATCTGCGCTGTAGAGGGGGGCGGGCTCTCGTGTTGAACGCGTACCTGCTCACCCCTCCACGCGCGGCGCTAAGATAGCTCGTCCCGGGGGAAGTGTGATACCTCCCCCCAGACCTAGGTACGTCTAAATGATTTCACCATGGCAAGTAATGAGCTTGGCTATAGTTAGTTAGGCTGAAAGCTTCTTGTTCTCAAGTGTAGGGTGGGACAGTTTCAACTTGCTTGGGTAGCCAGGTGAGAATACCAATTCCCTAACCACCGTGTCACGGTTTCCTCATGACGTTTTCTTTCTCCGAAAGCATAAACTTGTAGGCTAGAAAGCTAAAGCAATATTGGTAATGGTTTTTTTTTTACTGTTTATATTTCTCACCATAGTAAGTGGTCATGCGGCTGAAGGTGGTAAGCACACAAAACCTGGAAGGAACTGGCTCTCAAGTGCAGCTATCGGAACACACCGAAAGGTGCTTAGCAACAGATTTTCAAATTGAGGGTGGTAGCCAGCCAGCTAGGCAGGTACTACAAAGTACCCTACCACCGTGCTATGGTTTCCTCACGATGTTTTCCTTCGTCGAAAGCTCAAGCTCATCCACTTCTCACCCACGACTTTCCATTTCAATGTAAAGTCGAGTGACACTTCCTGGCAGGGCGCCGTCACGGATTTGAATTCAGAGTCGGTCGCTTCCAGACGCCAAATAAACTTTTCGATCTCTGGTTAAAAAAAATAAGGTTCTTCGGTATATCAAGAACCTAAATTCCTAGCGAAGATCTAGTTGCTTCCAAAAATAGTCGCGTCGAAAGTAAAGCGTTCAAAAGATTGAGGAATCAATGACTTTGTCTAGAAGCGAAAACGAATATCCTTACTAATATTATAAACGCGAGTTCGTATGTATGGATGTTTGTTACTCTTTCACGCAAAAACTACTGAAGGGATTTGGATGAAATTTGGCGCACAGATAGAATATGTTCTGGATTAACACATAGGATACTTTTATCCCGGGAGAACATACGATCCCTCAGGAATGCGGGTGAAACCGCGCGGGACAGCTAGTTTTATTATATAATATTAATAAAAAAAAATGTAATACCCTCTTAGTTCATGTTTAGTTCTTATTTGTGTCATGTCATTTGTGTATTTTGGATTGTTCTCAATAAATTATTATTATTAATCAACTTCAAAGTTCACTAAAAAGATAAAGAGTTCCGGGAGTAAGTTTTTTATAAAAATGTCTTAAATATTAGTATTTTTTGAGTTATTAACGAAAAACTAAATAACACCTTTCTTGGTCTGAGATAACACCTTTCATCTTAATTTTTTAATAACAATCTTATTGCAATTTTTTATGTGCTAATGAATCCTCGAGATTCATTTTTCTAGAAGTCATTCGGCATCGAATGTGCTATCTATCGCTCATATTTTTAGGAGCTTTATCAAGAATTATGTTTTTGAACTTGTTGACTAGACTATGGTATGTCCTCCATACCATACATAAGACTACTTTTTATCCTGGGAATGCGGGTGATACTGCGGGGGACAGCTAGTACACTACATGTCATTGGAGAGCGAATAGTGAAGTTGTAGACACTTGTCTATTGAAAAGGATCTGGGGGCATGGAAGTGCCCCCCGCCAAGACAGCCAAGCGAAGCGAAAGGGCACTACCTACCTTTTCTCGAAGCGCTTCGTCGTTTTTTTGAACCCTCATAACTTGGGTTTCGTTTATACCAGATAAACAAAGATCTCAGGATATGATGTCAATAGTGAACTTATTAAACATATTAGGTTTCAATAACATAGCTCTTATACTATAGATTTTATTGATATCTAAAAAACCCCGATTTCGTCACTAACTCACTGATGATCATCAAAACTCATCGGGGACTTTCCTGAAGTCCTAGAAAGCTGAAATTTGGTATGTAAGCTTGTCTTAGTAAACAAACAACAAAAAAATTATAAACCTTGGAAATTAAAAAAAATAAAACAACTTACAAAAAGAAGTGAAATCCCATCAAAAACATTTTTATGTAAAATTTTGCCAAGACATATGGCTCGCACTGTAAAAAAGTTATCAGATCTCATGTAGAGCCAAGCTTATAACTCTACAAGCCCTAACTTCACAAATTCTACACCATAGTCAAAATATGTGGCTTGGCCGTTTCGCTTGGCAACATTTTACATAAAAATGATTTTGGTGGGATAGATTTTTCACCAGTCTAGATGATCATACCTGAAGATGCACATCAGATTATGAATAATGAAGTTTGGTTCTATGCAGGAACAGTATATGGCTACATAAATATTTACTTAAATAGATATTCACACCTACACACCAAACAAATCCTAGTTTTATCTGATGACCTGAAGTGTTAGTCAGTATTTAACTTCTACAGCAACCAGCTAAAGTTGAAAAAACAGCATATCATCAATCTAGGTATCATTTTTCTAATACAAAAGTACCTGTAACATTTGATACACAATGTTTTGAGATTAGGTCTCATACTAACAATTAGACTTCATGAAAAGACTTTTCCAATGACATCTAACTGACTATTGGTGGTGGGACGGTTCCATACGTTCTGCCATTTCTTCTTATTGACACTCTAGAATTCAATTCAACTAGAAAGCCACCAATTAGTTTGAGTTGGTTGATAAATAGGCAGAGTATGGTATACTGATCAGTACCTCTCGCATGAGTTTTCTACACTAACATAATCTACACACGCTAACGACTATGGTGAAACATTTTGTATGAAATGCTTCCAAAAGTGTCCACTAGAGACGGTGCTCGTCATAGAAAATATTCACCGTAGTCGCTAGCGTGTGTAGATTACGTTAGTGTAGAAAACTCATGGTAAGGGTACAGAAGCTTATGAGATTGTGAAACTGACATAACATTATCTTAGAAAATACGCACTCTACAACTGTGAAGCTAATGTATCATACTCTTTCCCAATGTTGTAACTACCTAACAAAATTTTGTGATTTTATACAGCTGAAACAGAAGACAATTCATGGATAAAATTTAGATAATTTTATTAGCAAAATGCTTATCTGTAAATGGGAAGTTTAAAAAAAATATAAGCAATGTAGGTATTCTTAATTCTAATATTTGTAGTTATTTAAAATTACACACATGTATCAGTTCACAATGGATTCATTTAACTGTTGTTATGAAATCACTTCAATTGTTCCTGAACACACATTCAATAGGTAAAGCTAGATGAATTTAGGAATTCCGTATCATAAAATTTAATAACGCCGCATTCCAGGTGGTCCTCTGCCTCCTGGTCCACCCCGACCCATTCCTGGTGGTGCGCCCATCATGCCAGGAGGAGGACCACCCATCATAGGGCCTCCACGCATCTGTGGAGGTGCAGAGAGTTGTCCTCTAGACCCTGGAGCCATATGTTGCTGAGATGGACCACCAACACCTCTAGCTGGCCCTTGTAGTCCAGGTGGAGCACCGCCAGGCCCAGCTCCACGACCCGCAGCCCGCCCGCTTCCAGGCCCACCGATTGCACCTGGTAAGGGGACGCGCGGTAAACCTTCTTCAGGTGGAGGTGGACCTTCGATAGTAAGCGATACAATGTTTTCGCCACGGAGCAAAACAAATCCCAAAGTTCTCTTTTCTTCTCTATCTGCAGTTTTATTGTTCTTAGACTTAATTTTTCTAAATTCTTCGCAATCTCCTAGTATGAGATTCATATGTTTGTCAAAAGCTTTGAAAGTCCCAATAAAAGTTCTTGAATCTTGTAATATTACTCTTACTCGGTAATTGATATGCTGTTGCATTTTATTATTCTTTCCGATCGTCTGAAAAACAATAAAAGAAACATAAAATTCATAGTACTACTTCTTCCAGTCATTTGGTATTTATTTCCGAAAAATGATAATTTTTGGTTCCAAAATAATAGAAGAAACGAAGTTGACATTTAGTGAAAAATAAATGCCATCAAACACTTACCATTTTGGAACAGTGATTATCAATCAAATTTCAGATTTTAACAAAAACTGTACGCCTTCGTAATCTTTATAGTTCACGATTTATTACACCGGCAGCGTCTAGCTGTGACCGACTACAAACAAAACCAGTGTTGCCAACTGCTCGCTTTAGTCAGTAGCTAGATATCTTGAAAAAGTTGCTAGATTGCCAGATATTGTTACCCAAAAAAGCTAGAAGTAGCTAAATGATACTTAGTAGGTAGATAACAATAAAAAAAACATGTTTTATTAAATCAAATACTAGAGTATTAAAAATCAGTTAATTAGGTACGTTTTTTCCAACAGGTTTATTTCCATTTTCACAATAATATGTATTAAAACAGCGAGCATTAGTTAAAATTGATAAAACAACACAAGGCAGAAGTGGCAGAACACAGGTAGCACAGACTACTATAGGAGTAATACCGACCTATACCCACAGCCCAGAAAAAAAGTAAACGCGAAGCTATGGGTCCGGGTCCCATAGCTTCGCGTTTACTGTTTTCTTTCGAGACCTAGTGCCCTATTATGAACTCTCGAAAGTATTGAAATGTTGCTAGAAAAAGTAGCTAAATAAATTGTACATAAAATTGTAGCTGACTAACACTAAAAATAGTTAGATCTAGCTATAAAGTAGCTAAGTTGGCAACACTGAACAAAACACATTAGTATTTTTTTTAATAATCTTTTCTTGACCATGGATACAAAGTCTTTCATTCGCATACATTTTATTATAGTAAAACATTGACAACATGCTACGCGAGATGGTCAAAAGTTACGAAAAATGAAATACGGTCATCTGGCAGCACTGATAGGAAGCACTATGTCAGGGACTTTTTGGCGGGAACTTACAGAGTGACGTTGCATTTTCATTGTTATTTTCATAAATACGTGTATTTTGAGTTTTATTGCATATTATCGGTGGTATTTTATCCAATAAAGATCAATCCATGTGCACCAGTGAAGTGAAATGAAATGAGTTATGTGTATCGTGACTTTACAAGTTGTCTCAAAAAGACCGTGAATAGTTTTAGTACAATGACCACCATTTTACTAAAACATGACTGGACGGTGACTGATCATGCCGACTATGTGAAAGTTAATGTGCGGGCTATATTAAAGTGATATTATAAATAAAATGTATGCGACTGAAGGACTTTGTTGGTATCCATGGTCATGATCAAATAAACAAAAAAAAAACACTATGTCACAGATAAAAAAATGAAAGTGCCGCCGGCAGTAATGAGCGTGGTCGAAACAACCGATAACACTTTGGTTGGCCCGGCCAGAGCGCGCTGGAGCGAGTCACTAAACCGTAAAAGTCTCGTAACTGTTTATCAAAGCGTTAGATAAATGCGTTATATTAATCGAAATTACACAGATTTGAAATTTTTCAGGCCCAATAATCTAAATATTAAATGCGTATGATTAAATGGATACTGCACCTGAACTACGGACAGAAAAAATCAACTTTTTTTTTTTCCGTGACCAGCTATCAATGTGAGGACGAAAAATTTCACCTCTAAAACATAAAAATCGTAGATAAAAATTATGCTTTTTATCTCACTCTATCTTCAATCCATCTCACTCTTAATCTTCAATCCAGTTGCTATAATATAATATATCAATGCCTTTTCCGCAGCAAGCGTAATAAAGAAGAGAACATCTTTTACAAAATAAACTGTAGTGTAAACGAATTGTTAGTTTTTTAATCATAGACAAAGTCTAATCAAAATAAATAAAGATTCATGGCGAGATTTGTACAAAAAATAAATATTTTTAGAGACGTTGAAATGGATCCTTGGTGCCTAAGGAATAACTTGAGGCATTTAAAATATTTTTAGATCCCCGGGATAAAAATGTGACATTCTATGCCATGCCGGCGAATCGCGATAAAAACCGTTATGTTGCTGTTATGTGTAGTGGGGTTTATAAAATATTTCAAGTATATTAATAGAACCCCAGAACTTCGTTATTTTATAAAAGCTGGAAGTTTGTCAGCGCATGCTCCCAACATAGGTAAGCATAGGTAAGAACCAGTAAGAACGATGTACCCTTATGAAGTTTGGGTTACCGTGGCTTTGGCAGGTAAACGGTACCTACTAAAGGTGTGTAAAATACCGCTCAAATTATAAAGTGTGATTTATTTATTTATTTATTTATTTATTTTATTATCATGGAAACAACAGCACTTAAAATTAAAGGTACAGTACGAAACATACTCTTAAAACATATTGCCAATTACAGTTTCCTTCTTTTTAAACTATACAAACCTTTTTTGGTATTACCTTCAGAATATTAATATAAGCACGTCATTCATTGCCAGACACTTAACATTGTGGCAACCCCTTGCCAGACACCCTTAATGTTCATGAAATTATACTTCTACTTACGTTATAGTATAAAAGCTGATTTTTAATTTTGATAATTTGATGATGTTTCCTCATTAGCCAGACATTTTTGATAGTTCCATCCAACCCCTTGCCAGACAAGCATGTATGGTCAGACACCCTTAATGTTTATGAAATTTAATTCTATTTACGTTACAGTATAAAAGCTGATTTTTACATATAATACTTGGGCAATAATCAGATGATGTTTCCTCATTAGCCAGAAATTTTTGATAGTTCCCACCCCTTGCCAGAAATCCTTAATGTTCATGAAATTATACTTCTACTTACGTTATAGTATAAAAGCTGATTTTTAATTTTGATAATTAGATGATGTTTCCTCATTAGCCAGATATTTTTGATAGTCCAACCCACTGCCAGACAAGCATGTAGGGACAGACACCCTTAATGTTTATGAAATTTAATTCTACTTACGTTATAGTATAAAAGATGATTTTATATACTGGGTGTTGTTTTGGTCGGCGACAAGCGACCCAGGAGCGGTAGTACAAAATATATATTCCCCAAAAAAGGACTTAATTTAATTAAATACTGGAAATATGTTGAGAAATACCTTATTCAATTTGAAATAAAATTACCGCAATGTATAGTTACTAGGCACGTGCACAGACTAGAGCTAGGCGCAAGCCGCCATCGCCCCACCCCTTTACTCCCTCGTACTCCCGTTGAGTATTATGTCTACACTTTAGTTTATTACATGATTTTCAATTTTTGTTTTTTTTATATTTTTTTTAGCACCAGTATCATTTGTATTATCGACCCTGAGTCGCTCGTCGCTGACCAAAACAACGACCTGTATAATACTTGGGCAATAACCAGATGATGTTTCCTCATTAGCCAGACATTTTTGATAGTGCCCACCCCTTGTCAGACAAGCATGTAAATCTTAAGAAGAGAGAAATAAACTTTTTAGCACAGATTTATATAACTTAAATACCGTGTAAGTTTTAAAAACATATTAAGAAAAGACATTCGATGTTAAATACCTTAAATTGTTAGTCTTATTCGATGTTAAATAAGAACTACCTTAAATTGTTAAAAACGTTAATTTATTTCGTCAATAACAGGTTATAAAAAAACATGTTTTATTAAATCAAACACGAGAGTGACGAGAGTATTATGAGTAAATTATGGACGTTTTTTTTTCCGAGGTTTAGTTCCATTTTCACAATAATATGTATTAAAACAGCGAGCATTCGTTTTAAATTAATAAAACAACACAAGGCAGAAGTGGCAGAACTAGGGCATATAATATCGGAAGGTTCTCGGATCTCAATATCGGAAATAGACTTTTTTTTATTATAAATTACACATATTACTTATAAACTGCACATAATTATCTATCTTTACTAATATTATAAAGTAGAAGAGTTTTTTGTTTGGTTAAACTGGCTAATCTGTGGAACTACCGGTCGGATTCGTTTTTTTTTTTCACTTATAGGAAGCTATATTATCCCCGAGTATTATAGGCTACTTTTGATCCCGGGAACAAGGGTGAAACCTAGTTCGTTACAAAGTTTGATTGAAAACATTTTCTGCTCAGTCGAGCACTCTTATCAAAGTGGTCGCGGTTGCAATAGAATATATTAGCGTTGAAGACCCACCATGTATACTATCTATTGAATAGATAGTGTACATGGAGGGTCTTCAACGCCAATGTTCTCCTTGACTAGGGTTACAGCTTTCGCAATGCTTTTCCTTTTTTTTGCGGTTCGTAGCGTTGCGAGTACACCCTCCCACCCTGGCCAATAAGTCTCTTCATCGAGTGTCCGTTTCTGCATATGTAATCAAAGAACTTGAGAATTCGAAGCTGCACAGTCGATGAAAGCCTATCAGTAGCCTGATTCTCGTAACAAAACGTCAACGACTTCTAAACGATTTTACAATTGAATTGCGATCGAAACTGCTTTTCGTATTCTCGTAACACATTAGGCACGGTTGAAGAACGATCCTATCGAAGTTCGAGTAATGTGTCGTTGCAAGCGTATTCCGGTAATTAAATCGAACTCGTTAATCGAAAAAGTAACGATTTAATATTTTTTTCTTAATTAAAGGTTAATTGGTAAATCAATTAGGATTAATATGGCAATATTTATTTTTTGCCCACATGTGTAGTTAGGTAATTGCTTGCTTGTCGTTGAGTTTTAATCCTATTGTGTTATCGTTCGATTGAAGTAGCACGGGAATACGAAATTAAAACTGATGTTTAGTTGGACGATTTCTAAACTCTAGCGACATTTGGATTGTTTCGTATTACGAGAATCGGGCCACAGTCATTCAAAACTTCTTCAGGATCGAGATATTGGTGCGAAAGACCGCCAAAGAAATTTTCAGGAGGCGTCTTCAGCACCACATCTCCAGTGCGTCGATTTTCCGGTGATCTTGTAGGCCAAATTCCAGCTCCATAGCGAAAGATCGGAAAGACCAGGCATCTCATAAGTCGAATCTTTGTTTTCCTAGTTATCCTTCTGTCTTTCCAAATCTTCCTACTGCTGATCTTGTGATTGCAAATCTGATCTCATATTCACAGTCTCCTGTATTGGAAATGGTAGAGCCGAGGTAGATGTAGCTTTGTACAACTTACTTGATTGCAAGTCCGAATTGGAGACTAGTGGTTTCTAAACGAGCCAAGAGGTCCTCCATATCTTCTTTAGATTGGGTAAGAAGACTAGTGTCATCAGCCGACTCATTAGCCTAGCGTACATTATTTATCAGTATCAGTAAAAAGTATGTTTAACATCATATTATATTTATTACTTGCATTTACTAAATCACAGATTTCGTATTATTATCCTATATTACTAATTAAACTACCTCAGAATCAACATTTATGAACAAGCAAAATCAACAGTTATGAACAACAATTCATTGGAAACTAGTTTCCCTCCTTTAATTTAATAAAAAACCCTTTATTATATTAGCATAGATATAAATATATTTAGTATAATTAATATTATATTAGTATAGATAATGATAATGGTACCGATTCTATTGTAAATCGCACAAAATTAATTTTAGTCACATCAAATCTCTGTGTTACAAACATTATTGAAAAGGATAAAACATTTAAAGCTTTCAAATTAGTCTTTGCCGTCTTCATTTGCGTGTATTTAGACGTAACCGCCAAAGATGGCGACTAAATTTATGTTGAAAACAAGCATTGGATTAATTCGACAGGACTAAATTTCTTACATCCTTTTCTTATGTTCTTTGTTAGAAAGAGATATAGTGAGACTAAATTAGTTTAGTTGTAAAAAACAGAATCAGCACCATCGTATGTTTATTATTTAAATGCTCGTTTTTCTTGGTAATATTTTTCTAAAAACAAAGCGTCAAGCATTTTTATGCATAATGAAATTCGTATTTCGTTGATAAAATACGCTCATTTTCAACACTGGTAGGCAAAATTAATATACTATAGGTACGTTTATTTTATAGCTCTAGGCGACCATACCTTGAAACTTTATTTAAAACTCAAATAGAAAAAATATCTGATTCCGATATTACAATATTGGATCACACAATTCCGATATTGTAATACCGGAAAAAACGTTCCGAGATTCCGATATTGCGATATTCCGAGATTCATGAACTACTACAGTAGAAGCGGCTATATCATAGGGATAAATAATACCATAGATAATACACACTTACACAAAACCTAAAAGATAAATAAATAAACTGCGAAACTGCTAACATGGTTTTTTCATTTCCTATTTCATTTCCTATTGAAATTTATTTTTTATATTCTTATTTTTATACAATTGATAATTTATTCTATTTTATACAATTGAATGTAATATTGTTGACCTGTAATATTGTTATTATTAAATATAAATATATATATATATATATATATATAGGTATATAGGTATACTTAATCTATAACTAATCTAAATACTCAAAGTCAACACGATGCCTACGTACTCATTATTGAATTAAAGGCGAATTTTTCTATATAAAAAATATCCTTAAAATGGCCACAACCGGGGCTCTCGCCCTATATTATATTATTATAATATACCTAGGTAACTATATATACAGGTTGTTGTTTTGGTCAGCGACGAGCGAGGCAGGGTCGATAATACAAATGATACTGGTGCTAAAATTTTTTTTATAATTCTATTTTTTTTAATAATAAAAATAAAATTTTGAAAATCATGTAATAAGCTAAAGTGTAGACATAATACTCAACGGGAGTACGAGGGAGTAAAGGGGTGGGGCGATGGCGGCTTGCGCCTAGCTCTAGTCTGTTCACATGCCTAGTAACCATACTTTGCGGTAATTTTATTTCAAATTGAATAAGGTATTTCTCAACATATTCACAGTATTTAATGGAATTAAATCCATTTTTGGGGAATATGTATTTTGTACTAACGCTCCTGGGTCGCTTGTCGCCGACCAAAACAACAGCCTGTATAGTCTAACCTAACACGAAAATCGGTTTTGCAGTTACTAAGTTGAGTTGTTAAAAATAAGTATAATATTATTCTCACACAATGCTCACCAAAACTAAATAAGTAATATTTAGAAGAAGTAGGATAGGTAGGATACTTTGTTGGATCGTTCATGGTTCAAGTGTATACCTAACCTACGCTACCTACAAAACATTGAAATCGAAACGGTCGAGATGTGGGAGCGGGGCGGGCGAGGGACTGGCGGTGCGCCGCGGCGCCAGGGGCGCGGGAGGGGCGAGGCGCGGCGCGGGTCAGTTGCGGTCGCATTGAGGAAGGTTGAATCGGGGCGCACGAGCCGAGTGGCCTCACCGCGTCGGTTCCGAACGTTCGGTGACCGTGCAGCGCGTGTCGACGCCTCGTCCCGCACACCACACTCCGCTTATGCCTGCACCCTCCTCGTTGCTCACTTTATATAGTATTATACTTATAATACTAAGTACTGATCTACCTATCTTCACGGTATTTATGTATACCATTTTACTTGTCATAATAAATGCTTCCATTGAATTTACACATACAGTATTAATGTTATCAGTCACGGTTTTCAGGGCCCCATAAAATTTTTAAATCGCTTCTTTTCTCTATCTAATCTAACCTGCCTGTAAATTCGTCGTGACCCTAGCTAGAGAATATGTAATACAATAACCATTTATGTAGAGGTAGTGAATGTTAGTACTTGATATACAACCATGCATTATCTTAAATAACTACTAATACCCATAGTACCTACCTACTCCATCGAAATTAACGAATTATTATTAAATATTATGTTTCATTCTACTCCATAAGATGTTGAAGGAGTAGCTACAGTCAGTAACAAGCACTCAGTTATCTTATTTCTATGCAAGCATTGTTATTTTTATAAGCACAGTAACAAAATCATGCTGACTGGACTTTGCTTTATATATTGTTTTTGCTTTGTATTGTTAGTCGTTTAAGGCATTAGAAAGAGCTCCTTCAAGCGTATCTTATCCTGGTATCATATTTCAATAAATTTATAGAAATTAATAATGTCTAATAATAAATAAATGCGTGGAGTAGATTGGGATTTGGGAATTAATGCACGGCTGTTAATTTTTTCGAAGGTTGGAGTATTTTTGAGAACATTTTTGTTTTCTCATGGAGTAAAATGAAACTTAATTTATAATATAATTAACTGGCATTTTTTTCGTGGAGAGGTAGATTGGGATTTTTTCTTTGAGATTTGTATTTACAAATCACTGCCTGCACCATTAATAGCTCTATGTATAGAAACATTTCCAAGCCAAGACACACGACGTGTCTAAGGAAAGTGAGAATGCGAAATTGCTTTCTGTCCAAGATATATGAAGCAGTTTTCTCCAGCAACCACATTTCGAGAGCATCTACTTTCTTGTTTTCGCTTTTCCTAAGAGTCTAAGTCTCCGCGGCTTAAATAAATTTAGGAAATATAAGTGCTCCGAAGAGTCTGGTTTTGGTGTCTTTATTTATGTCAGTTATGTTATGATTCGGTTTTTCCATATTTATATTAGGTTATCCATAGATAAACTAGAATGGGTAACTAAAACTACACGATAGTATTATTTAACCATAATCTAGTTATTATTATTTATCAGTTTTTCTGTCTTGCAAAATGTCTTATTAGTAAATCTAGTTACGTGTCTCCAATATTCATTATTATTAACCTACTAACTAATTTAACAATAAACCTCTACTTTATACGATACAATCTACATAATTAAATTATTATCTATTTAAATAATGCAAATTACTCCAGTTGCACAATTTATCCGCAAAGCTATTTCCTTGATTGAAAAAAATCTTTTCGTATAAATAAGTGTGCACTAAAATTACTAAATTCCCCCGCGTGTGCCTGCCTGTGCAAGATTTTCTCTGAAACTGCTGAACGGATTTTATTCGGGTTTTTATTTGAGCAGCATTTCAAAAGGAAGGTAAAGTAAATAAGATATGGATATTTTTTGAGTCTGCAAAGAAGCAGTCGTCCCTTTCACCTTTTTTTAAGACATTTTCACCTTTTTTTTAAGACTATTCATAGTCTTTCAAAAAAGGAATAGTATAGTCATCATTATTTTACAATATTTTATTATAATCTAGGTTTTTCCGTGTTGATGTTGGTAACATCAATAAATTAAATCTCTAAACGGTAACATTTCACCATAACCATTTATATTAACAAAATCTTCTTTTATTATAACATAACAAAAGAAATCTTGAGCGTAGCTTCATTAGCAAATACATGACAGATAGAATATTATTGTGTTAAAATATGCTTAAAATATGCAAATCACATTATTACAAAACTATTTCGTTTGCGTTATTTTGCGAGGACGAAACAAAGCCTTTCTGTTGAAATGTATTTTTTCTTATGATTTATTCTGGTTTGCCTATATTACGTGCTCCAATCCAAGGTACGCAGGACGGAAAGTGCTGATAGCTTAGAGGAGCAAATTTTGGCATTTTACAGGAAATGAAATAATAATGAATACCAATTCATTTTTTTGAATTAATTATTATTAAATCAAAGTATGTAGATAAATACAAAAATAAAAAATAAAAAATTGGTACTTACCTGAACTGATGGGTCTAGCTAAGATTTAAATTTTGCAAAGGAGTTCCTTAATCTTTGCTCACCACTTAGTGAGTAGATGTATTCGTACAAAGTAATGATATCTCGCTATTTGCACGTGGTAATTTTTTGATTTGATTACACTCTCGCCTATTAATTTTTTTCTGCACAGAAAATTTCTTAATCTTCTAAAATAATAGTAACATTCCCCCTTATAACATTTGTATGTTCCCGGTTCTTTTTGTTATATGACATGAGAAAGCGAGCATATTACATCAGACGTCTCATGTAATAAGGGGGAGACAAATATAGTATAAAATATAACTTTTAATTTATTTTTCCATTTTTGTTTCGTGTTTTTCAATACTTCTCAAGATTTTTCACTGACCGAGGATGTGCATATCATTGATAAATTGTCGACAGAATTGAATTACATGCTTCAATGCCGACGTTTGTGCTCTTTTCTGTTGAGGAATTCCATCGTTTCTTCAATGCCCATGGTCAGATCATGATACAATTTACATGGGACCACTTCGGGATCTACCGTGATATTCATATAATACATTTTAAACCATCCAAATACCGAGGTACCGTGTAATCGGTGAACATACATATAAAAAAACGCGTTGAACATAGAACCTCCTCCTTTTTAACACGCTTTTATTAGCTTCACCTGTATGTATGTATGAATGTATGTAAAGGAATCTTCGAACGTAATTTTCATCGACTTCCAGACGTCAGATTAAACTGAAATTTTGCACACTTATCAAGTACCGATGACAATACAATAATTTGGTACCATCGAGCTGATCTGATGATGGATCCGGAAGGTAGGCACTGGAACTCCATAACGGAGCAACGATTCCTAGCCGTGTTTGGGCTTGTTGGAATTGTCATGAAATGATCTTTGACCATGTATGGTTTTCAGGGTCTGATGATGGAGTAGGAGAGTAAGCACTGGAACTCCATTACGGAGCAACGTTTCCTAGCCGTGTTTGGGCTTGTTGGAATTGTCATGAAATGAAATTTGACCATGTATGGTTTTCAGGGTCTGATGATGGAGTAGGAGAGTAAGCACTGGAACTCCATAACGGAGCAACGTTTCCTAGCCGTGTTTGGGCTTGTTAGAATTGTCATGAAATGAAATTTGACCATGTATGGTTTTCAGGGTCTGATGATGGAGTAGGAGAGTAAGCACTGGAACTCCATAGTGGAGCATCGTATACTAGCCGTGTTTGGGCTTGTTGGAATTGTCTTGAGATGAACTTTGACCATGTATAGTTTTCAGGGTCTGATGATGGAGTAGGAGAGTAAGCACTGGAACTCAATAGTGGAGCATCGTATACTAGCCGTGTTTGGGTTTTTTGGAATTGTCGTGAGATGAACTTGGACCATGTATAGTTTTCAGGGTCTGATGATGGAGTAGGAGGGTAGGCACTGGAACTCCATAACGGAGCAACGTTTCCTAGGCGTATTTGGGCTTGTTGGAATTGTCGTAAGATGAACTTTGACAATAAATGGTTTTCAGGGTCTGATGATGGAGTAGGAGGGTAAGCACTGGAACTCCATAGTGGAGCATCGTATCCTAGCCGTGTTTGGGGTTGTTGGAAATGTCGTGAGATGAATTTTGACCATGTATAGTTTTCAGGGTCTGATGATGAAGTCGGAGGGTTAGCACTAGAACCCCATAGCGGAGCATCGTATTCTAGCCGTGTTTGGGGGTATTGGAATCGTATTATGCGCATTTTGGCCAAATATGGTTTTCTGAGTCTGGTGGTGTAGTCAAAGAGTAGGCACTGAAGCTAAATACTTATTATAAATGTGAAATTATTATAAAAGTGATATTGGGTGAAAATATGGTATAAGTAACATAATAAAATGGTATGAATAATTTATGTTGACTAAAAAATAAAAAATAAATTACAGTTTAAAAAAACTAAAAAAAACACGCTTTAAAAAGCCCTGCACTAAAAAGTGTTAAATAATTATAAAATTGAACCTAAATATATTCTCTGTCTATCCCGTAAGGACCTAAATGTAAGCAATTTTTGTAATTAAGTTCAATATTTGAATGAAAAGCGTGGGCATGATTTTTCACTTTGCAAACTTCGGAGATAAGAGGGAGAATAATATATTTTTTAGTCATTTTTCATCTTAAGTTAAAAAAAAAATATACCACCAAGGCAAACAATCATACGGCCCGCTGAAGCCTATGGACGCTTGCAACACCAGGAGTATCTCTCGTGCGTTGCTGAAGAAATCTCTTCACACGGTTTTTGAAGAACCCCATGCTTTACTTCATTGGGAAAACCACGGCGGGGAGTTCATTCCACAGTCCATTTTTGGAATGTACAAGTGAAGGTCTTTGATACCCCATTTAAACTTGAACCCCACTTTGAAATTTCGGTCCCCCATTTTGGCCCAAAAACACAAAAAAATTGTTTCATTTGCAATAAGATTGGGTAAACAATATTATTAACTATTTCAAATCAATAGCATCAGTGGTTGCTGAAATATACCGCCGCCGACAAAATCCCTAATTTTTAAGCAAAATTCCTGACATTTACTGTGATAATAATTTTACGTTTCAATCCAATTCAAAAATTACTGACAAATTCAGATTTTTCCTGTCATGTCTGGAAAAATCTGAATATTTTAGAATGTAGGTATCTACTATAATATTTTCCCCAATAATTCGCTTCATTAACCTATCTATGGCAATGTAAATCTCTCTTTATTTGGTTATTTGTTATTACTAGTGGTCGCCCAGTGGTCGCCCAGTGGTCGAAATTAGACCGTAATTAATGAAATTTTAAGTATGAATAAATAGATCATGTTTAGGTTTCTGCACTCCTCCACTCCATATAAACTGTAGGTATAACTATACATTATGCTAAATCTCACACTCCCCCATGCGCGCAATGCTTATAAAGGGCTACAGACAAACACATAGCATCGGTACAAAGTTTTCTCTTCCCGTATAGTAAGATAAAAACTAATAGGATAGGTACGTAACTAAGTACCTATAGGCGTAAAATTGATCCGGCTGCCTGTGCCGGAAATACTGCACGAGCAAGATGTAAACTAATTATATAATTAATTAATTTTATATAGTACATTATAGTTTATTTGTAGTTAGGTAGGGACGTTACTGAATAAATTATATCATTTAAAATAGGTATTAATTATTAAGGTAAATATTATTAAAACAGGTCAAATTATTACGCAATAATTCAAGGTAGCAGAGTAATTTTGTACGGACTAGACTAAGTGGACTATACAATACAATAATATAGCAAAAAGGTGCCATAATAAGGGGCATGCGGCAGTGCTGCAATGTTGGCATAATTCACCTTACTTCCACTGAGTACCTAACGTAGTTGACATTATGTTGTCCTAGCTAGACAGACAGATAATAGAAGCGGTGAGAGGGAGAGTGCGGGAGGGAGCGGGCGGGTCGAGGAGCTACGCACGCGCAATGTTACCGCGAGTTCACACGCGCGCTTCGAAACCGCGGTAGGCCTCCACGCGTATGATGTCGTCGCCCCCTCCATCCCGCTCGCAGCACTCACCCCTCTCTCGCCTGTAAACGCGCGCGCGCGGTCGTGTTGAGCATTCCGACGAACCTTCAACAACGCGCGGCAACGTATAGGTATTGTGTGGTAGGTAGGTATTTAAATGTAATTAAATAATACATAGGTAAAGAAATACCTACCTACCTATATCAATATAAACCATAATATCCACTTGGTAGATAGATAGTCACCTACGTAATAGGGTTGCCAAGTGTCCGGCTTTAGCCGGACATGTTTGGCTTTTTCGGTCGTCACCGGCAAAATATTTACTCGTCCGGCCTGTCCGGCTTTTGTTAGGCTTTTATTTATTTATTTATTTATAAGGTACACCAATAACGGTACATACACAACATTTTAGACGGAACATAAATAAAGTTCGCTTCCGGTCACCTATCAGTAAACATCGTCGCAAATCGCTCCGTAATAATAGTGTCAATTAAACAGATAATTACCGTACAACCACGTAAAAATGCGAAAACTGTGAACTTAAAAGTGCTGTGCAACGATATCGTCACAAATCGACATTGAAAACTGAAAAAAGAACAAAACTATCAGTTTAAGTGCATTGCAATTTTGAGGTTAGCTGTCAACAAAACAGTGAACGACTAAAGTGAAGTAAACAGTACTACCAACCAGACAACTTGAATTTGCGTTCGGAAACAACACACAATTCAACGTTCCGTTACAAGCAGTTTCACTACGCATAATTAAACAACTTCGAAAATGGAACAACAATTCCAAATATTTTTTGATAAAATTAAAATTGAAATGGATTTGCAAACTACAACAATTACAAATAGTCTACTACAAAAGATGGAAGAAAAATTACAGCCAATAATTGAAGAGAATAAAAACTTGAAAGAAAAAATAGAAGTGTTAGAGAATAAAGTAAACAAGCTGGAAAATGAAAAGAAGAAAAATAATGTTCTACTCTTTAGACTAGATGAGACTGAGAAAAGCTCACTAGACCTATTTAAATCAGTAAAAGAAATAATGAAAAATGATTTAGACATTTTAGTGAATGATAGCGATATTCAGAACATTTACAGAATTGGAAACAAAAATAAAGAGAAATCTAGACCTCTATTGATCTCGTTTACAAACTATTGGAAAAAAGTAGAAATTTTAAAAAACAAAAAGAGATTAAAAGACGTTTACATAGTAGAAGACTATCCAAAAGCTGTATTAGAAAAACGCAAATTACTACAGGAACAACTAGTAGAAGAAAGAGCAAAAGGAAAATTTGCATATATAAAATATGATAGGTTGATAGTGAAGGAAAGTAACGCAACCAACATAGAAAAAAGGAAAAGAGAAGAATCTACATCTCCTGGGATAAAAACAAACCCTAAAAAACAAATTAATATGGCTACAAGCAGTAAGACACATCGAACAAATGCTTATGACTTGATGCGAGCTAGATCATATTCAAATTCTTCCTTACCATCAATAAACAAAACTAACTAGCAATCAAATATCAGTTACCGGAAGCGGAACAACCCCAACCCGGCTGGTCTCCGTGGGGTTGACAGACCACTACCCTCAAAAACCCCTACAACAACCCAAAATAATAAAAACAATATAAACAAAATACAAATAGCAACTATTAACGCAAGAACATTAAGAACTGAGGAAAGACTTATCGAACTTGAAGAAGCATTGAAAGATATTAGATGGGACATACTTGGACTCTGTGAAGTTAGAAGATCTGGAGAAGAAATAAAAGAATTCAAAGATTTTATATTCTATTACAAAGGAGAAACTCAAGGAAAACATGGAATAGGATTTTTAGTTAAAAAAGACTTTAAACAATACATAGAAGAATTTTATGGTATATCGGATAGAATAGGAATCCTAAATATTAATTTACCTGGCTTCAGAAACCCGTTCTCTATACTGCAAATATATGCCCCAACAGATCAAGCAACGGAAAAGGAAAAGGATATATTTTATAATAGTCTCACCAAGACAATGCAGAATCAAAATAGGAACATCATATTAATGGGTGACTTTAATGGTCAAATAGGAGCCAAATCAGATAAAGGAGAGTTCATCATAGGTAAATATGGCCAGGGAAAGAGAACCGACAATGGGCAACGTATGATAAATTTTTGTTTTGAACAGAACTTGAGAGTAATGAACACCTTTTTTCTCATGAAACAAGACAGGAAATGGACGTGGATGTCTCCAAATGGCAAAGATAGAAATGAGATAGATTTTATAATTACCAATATGCCCAAGATTTTCAACAACGTCAGCGTGGTCTCAAATCTAAATTTTAACTCAGATCATAGAATGGTGAGAGGAACAATAGCGTGCAAAGAATTAAAAACACAAAGAAGAAAATTTCAGAGAACAAATTGCCGGCCCATAACACATATATCAGAACAAAATCTTAATGAACTAAAAATATCATTAAACTCGATTGAGAAACAAAATAATGTACAAGAAAAATACAACATCTTAGAAGAAGCCCTATTAAAAATAAATAAATTTAAAACAAGAGATAAAAGTGACAAACTCGGTGACGACGCCAGATCAAAAATAAACCAAAGAAAAGAAATGATACTAAACAGAAAAGAAAATCGTACACAAATAGCTAAGATTAGTAAAGAAATTTCAAAAGCAATCAGAAACCATAGAAAAATCAATCGACTTAATACCATTAGAGAACAAATAAACAAAACCGGAGGAATCAAAAGAGCTCTAAAACAACTTAAAGAACATTCAACATGGATATCAAAGACAACGCAAAAAGGAAAAGACAACAAAATACAAACTACAACCAAGCGACGACATATTTTACAAACGGCAACAGATTTTTACAAAGAATTGTATACGGATAATATGAACGAATACTTATGCAAAAAAATATTAGAAAAAGACCCAAACCCAGAACCAATCCCATACGTTATGCAAAGTGAAGTAAGAAGAGCTATCCAAACACAGAAAGCTGGTAAATCACCTGGAGATGATATGATAACCAACGAACTACTGAAACTTACCATGGAAGAGATAACACAACCTTTTACACATATATGCAACGAAATTTTCAAAACTGAACAAATTCCTTCCCAATGGACATCTTCAACAATAATTCTTCTATATAAAAAAGGAGATAAAAGTGAAATTAACAATTATAGACCCATCAGCTTGATGCCGAACTTGTACAAAGTGTTCAGCAAAATTTTATTACACCGCTTGACTAAAAAACTAGACAGTAATCAACCTAAAGAACAAGCAGGCTTCCGCTCAGATTTTTCAACAATCGATCATATACATACTGTCAAGCAAATTATTGAAAAATGCAACGAATACGACCGCCCGTACTACCTGTCCTTCGTAGACTATAATAAGGCATTTGACTCTTTGAAGCATAATTACATATGGGATTCTTTAAAAAACCAAGGACTGGAAAGTAAATTCATTGAGATTATCAAGAACATATACGTAAACAGCACAGCAAAGGTACAACTTGAAAGCGTTGGGGATCAATTTAAAATACAGAAGGGTGTAAGACAGGGAGACCCGCTGTCACCAAAAATATTCAATGCAGTTTTAGAAAATATATTTAGGCAACTTAATTGGGAAACTTTCGGTATTCAAATAAACGGGGAAAAACTACATCACCTGAGATTCGCAGATGACCTCATTTTGTTTGCAGAAGATCCTATCTCGGCAAGAACAATGTTACAACAACTAACAGCTGAAAGCAGAAAGGCAGGTTTAACAATGAATATCAGTAAAACAAAATTGATGACAAACAAGACCGAAGTCAAAATTGAGGTAGACCAAGAAGTGATCGAATATGTAAAAGAGTATATTTACCTGGGTCAAGTCATATCTGTGGAAGACTTATCAATTAAAGAAGTAGAAAGACGAGTAAATAATACATGGCAAAGATACTGGTCCCTCAAAGAAATTATGAAAAATAAATCTATTCCCATCTCGGAAAAGAAAACCGTCTACAACACTTGTATACTTCCATGTCTCACCTATGGCTGCCAGACCTGGCCACTAACACAGAAAATTGAGCACAAACTGGGTGTATGCCAAAGAGGAATGGAAAGAAGTATGTTGGGACTAAGGTTGAAGGACAAATGGAAAGCTACAACAATTAGGAGCATCACCAAAGTAGCAGATGTTAAAGTAAAAACACGAATCTTGAAATGGAAATGGACTGGTCACATGATGAGATCAACAACAGGAAAGTGGACCAAAAAAGTAACAGAATGGTACCCGCGGGACGGAAAAAGACGTAGAGGAAGGCAGAAAAAAAGATGGGAAGACGATCTGCCCAAAGGTTGGAGAAGGACAGCAATGGACAGGCAAATTTGGAGGGAACTTGAGGAGGCCTATGTCGCAAGACAGCCTGACCTGGTAACTGATATTAAATGTTAAGTTATAAACATACAAAAAATAGAAATAAGTATAGTTAGCATAGTATAGTTAAGTATGTTTAGTATAGTTTTATGTTATATTATATTACAAATTGTGCAAAGGTCAGAGTAAATAAAGGCTATTTTTATTTTTATTTTTTTTTAAATAATGTTACAAAATCTAGCTAGTACATACATCAATTACAAGTATACACAACATTTAAAATGAATTATAAATTAAGGGTATGGTAATTTAATCAATCAACTAAAACGTGAAAAAACACAAACATGAAATAAAACAGAAATTAAATGATTTTTGAATGGCTGCATAAGACTTAATATTTTTCATACTCAATGAGAATAACTGATACTTAATTGATTATTTTGTGTTAGATAAGCTTGTTAATTACGTGATTCATGAGTAAATAATAAACAATTTAAATCAGTGGCTTGATTCACGTAACATTTCAACGATGTCGTAGCGACTTTAGCTATGTATTTTAATTGTGTTTCGTGAAATATTGTGTGTAAAAAACTTTCAAAAGTGTATACCTACGCCTACGCCTCAATGATTTGTCTATAGGATCGTTTTTGAATCATTCATTTGTCATTATAATAATAAAGAACACAGTTTAACCCGTAGAGTGAAGATACCCTCTGCTGTCTACGGTTTAACTTGGTTTAACCGTTGATGTCGCTACGACACTGTTGAAGTTTTGTTACGTGTATCGAGCCACTCTAATTGAGTTTTCTTTATTTTTTATGTATTGTTCGGCTTTTAGGGCAAAATGTGCGGCCACACATAGTGCCGAGTCAGCTTTTGTGTTTTAGGGCCTGGCAACCCTACCTACATAGGTACGTAAGGTAGGTACTTAGGTAAGTAGCCATCTGCTCACCTTAGGTAAGTACCTATACCTAAGTATACTAATTATTCATGTTTTATTTAGGTACCTATGTACCTAGATAAGTCACTAGCTTGTAATTTAAAATACTGACCTTTAAGTGCATGTGTAAGTTGATTTCCTTTTTTTCTGAAAGTACCTTGGTGGTTACCTGCCTACCTACTATTCGTTACCTAACTTCATCATCATGAACGGGAGCACGCACACTTCTTCCGGTATTAGTAAGTTTATTAAAAAGAAAGGGTGTTTCGTTAAATAAAGTTTGTGAAACAAAGCAAATACAAATTCAAAAGCGAATACCAGCTATGTGTTTTTCAATTTGTATTTGCTTTTTTGGCCTCACTCCCGACTCCCGTGTTCCACGCACACCATCTGCCTCGTTCTGTAAATCTGAGGTAATACCTACTTAAATTTGGGATCCCTTTTTTAAATATCTGTGTTGGGATCATTGAATTTTTGGGATATTTTTGACTCAATCACTAAAAAATCGATGAACGCATTTGGGTGACCTTACCATTATTATCTATCTACCTTATCCTTTGATTAGGTATTTTAGACTAAATACTCTAAGACCTTATCCTAATAACATGACATTTCTACCTAATTATTTGAAACGGGGGTGTCAGGAGTGTAACGTTACGTTGCACATTTAATATTTTTACATCGCTCACATACGCTAAATTTCTTTTTTTACAAAATTACTAAACCGTTTTGTGTCTGTCCGTCCCATCTTCGTGAGCTCACTCAGCCAGGCACTCGCCCACCCTGCCTGTGGCCTGAGTGGCCTGCCTGCACCCACCGAGCCGACTTTAGTCAGCCGCGCGGCGCGCATTCGGCCTCGGACCAGAGTGTTGTGCGAGCGTGTTATATCGCTAGATTCGATTGCGCGGTGTCTCTGTACCTTTGTGCACAACCTACGCTAACATTAACGTCATTGGCCACGGTCGGAAATCATCGTCATTGTGTAACATGATAGGTAAGAGCAATTTATTAATTAAATATATAATTACAGCTTTACATACATTTATAGCAATTTGACATATTCATTAAAAAACTCTGGATACAATATTTTTTGACATACAAACCTAGTCCTAAACTTGCTCAGGCACGACAGGAGATATCTCAATCAAAACGCGCTTGCTTATTTATTAAAGTGGGCCAATCTCCATATAAACTTTAAAAAAGAGTTTAAGTATAGATCACCATTTTTAAATAAGATTATTCTATAATTACCTAGATAGGAATGTATGTACCTATGTACTAAGTAAATTATATTTGTTTTAATATCTCGATGGCTATCATTCGGTATTGTTACAGTTAGAAGGTTGTACCTAGTTAGATCTTTTTCGAAAATCTATACGTTTTTACGTTGTTTTTATTGAATAAGATTTAATTGACATAGGTGGGAAGCAACACAGCATAGGTACCATACCTATCTCTATTTTTGTACATACCAAATTGAAATTTTCTATGAATTATTTTCAATTAACTAAGTAGGTACCTACTTTAATAATTTACCTAGATGTAAACATGATGTTAAGTGTATCTTACTAAAAGTATAAAAATACTTAAATGAGGTACCTAGTATATAAAACAGATAGAGGGTAAGGGGGACGGTGCGCGGGGAAAGGGAGACTTCACAGTGCGGATTGCGCGGGGTCGGCGGCCGTACACGTGGAGGCCTGCACCGCGGCACTATCGCGACGAAACCGCAGTCGGGCCTCCACGTGCTATCAGAGGACATTCACTCGGCTTAAACTCCGCTCCCCGCTTCCCGCTCTTACCCCTGCGTGGCCGTATTATGTTGGTGCATCCTGATATTCCTGATCGCTGCATGCCATACACAACAGACACCGTACTGCGAACGGTCGTCGTGTTATATATACGGTGTCCCAAAAATTTATAACGATCAGTTTATTTATAATAATGGAAGCCTTACCTACATTTCAAGTGAATAAATATCGCTCGACAGGTGAAGAGGAACGCGTACATCAATGTGGCGAATGTGGATTGACGCTTTCCACGCGAAGCGCTCTGACCGCTCACGCTCGCTCACATCGTGTCACCGCCGATGCTCATCGCTGCGACGTCTGCCATAAAACATTTGCTGTGCCTGCACGCCTGGTGCGCCACTACCGTACCCACACCGGGGAGCGGCCCTTCGAGTGTGAATACTGCCACAAGATGTTCAGTGTCAAGGAGAACCTGCAGGTGCACCGCCGCATCCACACCAAGGAGCGACCTTACAGGTGCGGTGTCTGCGATGCAGCTTTCGAGCACTCTGGTAAACTTCATCGCCATGCTCGGATCCATACTGGAGAACGCCCGCATGCCTGTCCACATTGCCATAAAACTTTCATTCAGTCCGGACAACTTGTAATTCACCTCCGCACTCACACCGGGGAAAAGCCGTATCGCTGCCCGGCACCCGGCTGCGGTAAGGGGTTCACCTGTTCGAAGCAGTTAAAAGTACACTCGCGTACACACACTGGAGAACGCCCATACACTTGTGACATCTGCCTTAGGGACTTTGGCTACAACCATGTGTTAAAATTACATCGTTTTCAACATTATGGTGAACGTTGCTACCGGTGCACCGTATGTGATGGGACATTTAACACTAAAAAGCAAATGGAAGCCCATATATACAAAGAACACGGCGCAGATACTCCTCGAGCAGCGCCAAGTCAATCCACGGTCCCGCTAGTAGTCAATGGCAATGTGATGTGTGATTTGGTGGAAGCCGCTCTGCAACAGCTGCCGCCAACCCCTCCAAGCTCTCCCCCGTCACCGGAATGTCCTCCTACGGTAATTTCTCCATCGAAAGCCACTTCCACCTCTTCTCCCTCGCCAACTCCTATACCCGTGGCGCCTGTAACGACTTTACATTACACTCTTGCACCATCCTCGCTACCTCCAAGGAAACGAAAACTAATTCCGCAACCTGAACCAGAGGTGGTGCCAGCAGTACGTCATACCTCGGTGATTCAATTTGCCCCTGCAGCAGCGGAGTCGTCGTAGCACGATTCCATATTTTCCAACACAGAACCTGTGTTGTAATGTACATTGTTAGCATTTTAAAGTAGGTACTACTATGTTATTTGAAGGCTGTATATTACAATATTGGCATGCATGAGATTGTAGTGAACAAGTCCTCAAGGTTTAAATAGTTTTATTTGTATGTCAAATGTAACTTTAATCTAGAGGAGTGTGATATCATCTTAACTATGGAGGAGTATGATATAATTTAAGGTGAAGTATTGATCTTGCATATAATTAGGTAGGTACTATATTAGATAAGCTATTAAAGTATGTAAAGAGCACTCAGATTACAGAACAAGGCAGATGGATCGCCTTTTGTTCTGTAACTGTGACGGAGCAGAAAACCACCATAAATTGAGAAGTGTTAAATTATACCTACCTATCTAGCTAGCTTAGGTGTCCGAGAAAAGACTAATTTATCAGCTGTTTAAGTATTTGTGCCGTTTTACTAAGAATGATAGTCATAAGTTTTTTTATATTTATCTAATGTGTCAAGCAAGACTTACTTATTCATTAAAAGAAAATTGAAATAATTAATAACTTTATGGTGTTTTATTTGGTATGGTAGGTTACCTAAGTAAGTATTAACTTTTACCACTATTACTAGGTATTTAGCTGTTAAATTGATAATATGAGACCATGATTTGAACAGACACAGGTTTTAACCTTCGACGTGCCGCCGCAAAAAGAGGGGTGTTATCGCTAGCGAGTGTTTTTTTAAATTCACGTAGAGATTATCTCGATTACGTAGATACGTATGTATCGTACGTAATAGACCATGCGTAATCCAGGGTTTTAAAATCCATTTTTTGCTTGGGATCGTAGGTTGAGAATACTGTAGAAAAAATATTAACTTAACTTATTCGGTAGCTGCGTGTGTTGCATCATTAGGAGTGATGAGAGATAACAGTGCTGCAAACCCCAACTTGCAAAAAAGAAGTAGGTATATTATATTTATGCCAAAAATCCAGGAAACAGGGAAAAAAAGAAGGAGAAATTAAAAAACTACCCATTTTGCTTGCTTTAGAGTAGTAGGAATTTTTATATTCTTACCAAGAATCTTAGATTTAAGATTCTTGATTCTTACCCTTAGTTTAAAGTTTTATTTTTGCTAGTGTCGAGTTATAACTTCTATACTCTATTTCACATAAGATGAGTCGTCAAGGTCAAGGGTTTTTTACCAATATCTAGTGAAATTCCATTTGATTACTCTGAAATAATATTCACAATATTTCGTGAAACCTAGCTCTATCATAGTATTCCTTTATTATATCGAAATGAACATTAACCATTGAGAAATTTAATAAAATACCATGTGTCACCGAACTCATGTTATTTGAAATAGACTATAGTTTAGTCCCAATTAATCACTTTCACATTGTCCAATCTGTCAGTGTCCATAAAATACATGTTTTAATTAGTAAAATGGTGGTTATTGTATCAAAACTTTCACGGATTTTTTGAGACAACTTGAAAAATCACGATACACGTAACAAATTAATTTTATTTCACTTAACTTCACATAGATTGATCTTTATTCGTGTTCAAAATCACGAATTTATGAAAATAAAATAAAAACGCAACGTCACTTTGCAAGTTATACAGTTTAATTCGGAATCTGAATCACTTTGCATTGATTTAATATGTTTTGAGAGAATTTATTGATTAATTTTAAGTCAATAACAGGTGTTATTCTTATAAAAATATAAAATGTCGTACACTTCGCTCACATCGTGATAATCCAGGAGATTTTCATGGAATTGGAAAATATATAAGGAGATAAGGAGACATGTCCAAAAATCATGGAATCTCCTGGAAAAGAAGGAGAGTTTGCAGCACTGGATGAGAAGTCGGTATTCTCTAGCGCAGTAAGCCGTGAGAGGGTAGCATATTTAAGCTACCGTCAAAAATACCCTACCCTACCTTAACCTACCCTACCCTACCCTACGTGACCCTACCCCACCCTACATCGACTGCAGCGCCATCTGCCGGGCTGATTTGTGAATCTAAACAAAGACATTCTAGAATTAAATACTAAAGTAACATAAAATTATTAATAACTAATTAAAAATACGAAACAAAAAAGAATAGATGAGAATGATATTTATAACTTTATTTTATTAATTACAATATATTTACACAGTAAACCAGTAAAGCGAGTGAAAATAAGAGAAAGAAGATGTTTAAAAGATACAGGACGAGATATGTGGGGGGGGAGAGAGTCATATAAAGAAAAGCGCACATTAGGACAACAGAAAAACAAAATAACCCAATTTTTATAACTGTGCACGGTGTGCAGTGCTCGGTGTGCACCTGTCAATGTTAAAATATTTTCACGATGGTAGTTTGTGGTCACGATGGCAGCACCCATGGTATTCTTGGATCATGGCTGCATCAGGAATTTTTATACTACGTCAGTGGAAGGTTCACTTATACATAAAACGCGGTCCGAAAGAGACTTACTTTATAGGCGCTGTGTCTTTTTCTAAAAGAGCGACCATCATTTATGAACTAAACAGGAAAATTTTCGAAATTTGACAATTTGTTGGAGTAAAAATAATTCTATTTCATTTGAATTATTTTTATACTGTCAGCAATATACTTAAAGCGATAGGTACCTACCGAGAAAAATAATCACTGTTTGACTGTTTTTTCACTATGAAATAGACGGACTACATCGATTTTTTGAAGGATATTATATTAGAGCATATTATACTTGATATAGGTACTTCTCTTACTTGAATCATATATATTTTACTAAATAATATAGTCTTGTAGAATTTCTGGCGTTATGTTGCACGAGCTCCGATAATTTTTAAAGTCTTGTGCTTTTCATAAGTTGTCAATTTGAGAGTTACTCAAATTAATAAATTAATATATAATAAGCGTTTATTTTCAGGCTACTTGAGGCTAATAGTAGGAATTGCTTCAGGTTTAAGCCACTTTTTAAGTTCTGTTAGAAAGCTGAAACGTAACCTGCATACCATAACCACAGAATATTTATTTTAGTCAACTTTCCAGAAACAATGAAATGTATTAACATCACAAAGTGAAATAGTAAATCACAGAGTACTTTATACTCAGTACCGTGTATTGAGAGATGCGAATATAAAAAGTAAGCATAGCTTGAATGAAACGTAAAACAAAGGAATTATTTTTATCAAAAATTGGCTAAATACCTAATATTTGAAATGTAATTTGAATTCATGTGTAAAATAAAAAAATAAACGGTGTTATAGTTAAGAAAAAGGTAGTGAGCAAAAGTACCTACTTATATATGTGACCACGGAACAATAAATATGTGACCATGTCATAGTAATGATTATGTTGCAAGGAACGACCGTGGTTTAATCGGCCCTGCAAAGACGCTAGACAAAATAAGCAGACTTTGTATGAGGCTTGGACCACGGCCCGAACTAGTGAGGATCCTAACATCTCTGATGCGAAACGCAAATTTAACGCTGCCTCGAGGTTCAGTAAGCGAATAATTGCCAAGGCTAAGTTCGATTTCGTCGGCAGGTTTGGTGAGAGGCTGACTGGCCTTCCATCTGGAAGTCGCGCTTTCTGGTCTCTTGCTAAAGCTGCTGAAGGAAACTTTTGCCAGTCGTCCTTGCCACCACTCCGTAAGCCGGATGGAAACTTGGCCCATAGTGCAAAGGAGAAAGCTGATCTTTTGGGCTCTCTCTTTGCCTCGAACTCGACTTTGGATGACTGGGGCGCCACACCGCCTACCATCCCGCGGTGTGACATCTCCATGCCGGAGATCAGCATTACCCAACGGGAAGTCCGGCGGGAATTGCTTTCTCTGGACGTCCATAAGTCGAGTGGGCCAGACGGCATACCGGCAGTGGTGTTGAAGCGGTGTGCTCCTGAATTGTGTCCTGTACTGACGCGTCTTTTCGCGCTTTCCTTCACCAAAATGAAAGTCCCGTCTTCGTGGAAGACTACCCACGTGCACCCAGTGCCCAAAAAGGGCGATAGATCGGACCCGTCGAACTACAGACCTATCGCCATCACCTCCCTACTCTCCAAAGTAATGGAGCGAGTGATCAACACGCAACTCCTGAGATACCTAGAGAATCACGATTTGTTGAGCGACCGACAATATGGCTTCCGCCACAGTCGCTCGGCTGGTGACCTTCTAGTATATCTCACAAACCGTTGGTCTCTCGCCATCGAGAGTCAAGGTGAGGCATTGGCAGTGAGCTTAGATGTGGCAAAGGGGTCTGGCACCGGGGTCTCCTAGCGAAGTTACCAGCATACGGGCTTCCCGAGGGACTATGCAAATGGGTCGCCAGCTTTCTGTCCCAGCAGATGCATAAGAGCCGTCGTTGACGGTAGTTGCTCCGATAGCATGGACATAAATGCCGGCGTCCCGCAAGGGTCTGTGCTGTCCCCAACACTGTTCTTACTGCATATCAATGATATGCTGTCTATTGACGGTATTCATTGTTATGCAGATGACAGTACAGGGGACGCTCATTACACGGGCCGTGCTAATATCTCTCGTTCCGAGGTGGAGAAAAGCCGCGAACGGCTGTTGTCTGAAATCGAGAGTACACTTTCTAGTGTCTCCGATTGGGGTCGACTAAACCTAGTCCATTTCAACCCCACTAAGACACAAGCCTGCGCGTTCACCGCTAAGAAAACCCCATTTGCTGTAGCTCGACAATTCCAGAACACGTCCTTGAACATCAGTAAAAGCATTGGGATCCTTGGCGTCGACATTTCTAGCGATGTTTTGTTCCGTAGTCACTTAGAAGACAAGGTTAAGCTGGCATCCAAAAAGCTTGGAGTGCTCAACAAAGCGAAGCAGTACTTCACGTCGGGCCAAAGACTGCAACTTTATAAGTCGCAAGTCCGGCCTCATATGGAGTACTGCTGTCATCTGTGGGCGGGGGCACCTGGATACCAGCTTGGGCCTTTAGACTCGGTTCAGCGACGTGCTGCTAGAATTGTTAACGATCCTGAGCTCACAAGTGGTCTAGAGCCCCTCAGTCTGAGGAGAGACTTTGCCTCCTTATGTGTATTCTACCGCTTGTATAACGGACAGTGTTCTGAAGAATTGTTTAAGATGATGCCCATGGCTACATTCTACCATCGCAACTCTCGCCATCGACAGGAAGTCCATCCCCACATATTGGAACCAAAATTGTTTCGAACTGTGCGGTCTCAAAGGAGCTTTCTTCCGCGGACGCTCAGATTGTGGAATGAGCTCCCTGCCGTGGTTTTCCCAATGGAGTACAGCATGGGGTTCTTCAAAAAGGGTGTGAAGAGATTTCTGCAGGGTCGGCAACGCGCGAGTAACACCCCTGGTGATGCAAGCGTCCATAGGCTGCGGTAACCGCTTACCATCAGGCGGGCCGTAACCTTGTTTGCTAACTAAGTAGTATAAAAAAAAAAGACATGCTGATATTAAAAAAACCGTGACATTTTGGCGGGAACTTGCAGAGTGACATTGTGTTTTCATTTTTATTTTCATAAATTCGTGTATTTTGAGTTTTATTGCATATAATCGGTGGTATTTTATGCAATAAAGATGAATCCATGTGCACCAGTGAAGTGAAATGAAATGAATGATGTATATCGTGACTTTACAAGTTGTCTCAAAAAGTCCGTGTAAAGTTTTAGTACAATGACCACCACTTTACTAAAACATGACTGGACGGTGACTGATAATCCGGACTATGTGAAAGTTAATGTGCGGACTATATTAAAGTGATATTATAAATAAAATGTATGCGACTGAAGGACTTTGATCCATGGTCATGAACAAATTAACAAAAAAAAAAAGAAATTAAAACACCGACGCCAATCGCAAAGACGAATAATTACGTTTGTTTGCTACCAGCCTAAGGCAATCACATTACTTCTATCTTTCAAAAACTTTTATTAGAATGTAGACACATTTTAGTATTTAATGAGAAATTATAGCTAAATCATTGATTTACCCATATAAAATTATCTTTGTGGCTTTTTAGTGAAATTACGTATTTCCCTGTTGTTTCTACCATGTCAATTTCATTGAATGCTGGCAATTGTGTGAAAGGGACACGGCGCCTAAAAAGTGAGTCTCTCGAGATCGTTTTTCCTTATACCTAAATTGAATTATAAAATGGACGTTATTTTATAATGATAAAGTTCAAAATCCTTTGTACATTAAAAGTCGAGTTAGCTATCCAGTTACGTAGTAATAATATACTTGGGCTGCATTGGTAGCGCAGCAATACTATTTTTACCCGACTGCGCGAGTTCGAGAAAGAGTTATGCTATCGTATCCTTTAAATTATTTAACAATTATTTCATTACTACCTGTCCCCCGCGGTTTCACCAGCGTTCCCGGGATAAAAAGTAGCCTATATCCTTCATTCATATTCATTCATTGTTTCATGTTTGTTACATTTTAAGATGTTACAGTGTTAAATAAGTCTACAACATGAGCCCTGCAAGGGCATTGCAACATTAATTAGTGAATTAAATGGTTAGTTGGTACATAATCCTTCTCCATACCATAGGCTATCTGCATGTCGAATTTCATAATGATTGGTTCAGTAGTTAAGGCGTGAAAGCGTAACAAACAAACAAACAGGGTTACTTTCTCGTTTATAATATTAGTATGGATGTTTCATAGTTTTTTAAGTTTTATTGTAGTTTTATTTAAATGAATCTCCTTTTACCCGACTGACCCGGAAGGAGGGTTATGTTTTTCGAGTGTATGTATGTATGTATGTCTATTTCTTTGTCACGCTCTGCAGCCTACACCTATATATATATTAAAATACTTTAACCACGTTTAATGCAAGGGTAGTAGGCAGTAGGTACTGAGCGGTTACCGTACGTAACTCACAGAGTTGCGATGGTTGTTAACCTTACGCATGAAACCATAATCCCTTATGTTACCGTACCGGTCATTTACTTACTAATACATACAACTTAATCATTATAAAACTATAAAGTCTGAAATAAATTAAATTATTAAAAGAAACAAAAAACCCGACTGCGTAAATCAAAAAATAACTGAAAAGAGAAAAACAAGATTTCGAATATAACTTGAATTTTATAAGGTATTATTTAATAATTCCTAAATAAAAATTGTGGTACTAGTTGCGAAAATACAATGTCTTTAGAGAACCATTACCTACCTTCTCAAGCAATTTGGACCGTTTGCGACATACGGAACATACCTAAACTTAAAAGTGTGGTTTTTCGCCCTTATCTCGTAGGCAAAATGTGTAGTACTAGTTGCGAACTCATTGGTAACTTGTTTATTAGTACTTGTTAATTAGGCTTTTACACTAAGTTTTAAGTTTGCAACCGGTTGTGTTTTCTAGCAAAATTAGCGTAGTCCGCATAGATTACAGAATAAAGGGCAGATGGAGCGTGCGGAACATGAAAGTGATGATACAAACGCATAATCCTTTCTCGTAACTCGCGCAATCGGGTAAAAATACTATGCTGACGCTGGCTGCATTCCGAATTGATGCTATAATTGCTGTAATCGATTTGAGCGTGCTTAAACCCGTACCGAATTGGTCCATGACAGCTAACGATGTCCCGCCCGAATCGTCATAGATGACGTCATAACATCCGCCATATTGCGCTCACACCGACCATACCCTAAACTTGCCCTAAACTCATCCTTAACTGATATCACCGTGAGCGCTGTCAAAAGTGATGGTTATTTATTGTGTTTTCAGCAAAAATCTAATAAGATTTTGGTTTTCTATTTAGCAAAGATACTTTTTAAGATTTTATGAGAGAAAAATAATAATAAACGCGGATATTCCTTTTTGCGAGTCAAATTATAAAAGATATAACGTGTCCTAGCCAGGCCCACCGCTAGCTGTTTCGTCGCCCGCGTGCAATATCGATTATGCCGCCCTACGACTACTTACTCTGAGTTTTGTCAAAAAGAGGATAATTAATCTTTTCACAAAATGCCTATAGGCAGAAATAAGTCCTAATTTGGATTTGGTTGCCAAACTTAAAAATAAGAAGAAGAAGATCGCAGAATAATAAATGATAGAACGAAACTTGGGAATAAAAAGGAAAGCCTTGGGTCTTGGCACCGGGGTCGCTAGAGCTCATTTTATGCTGAATCTTGCTTGACAGAATTCAACATTATTTAACTTTTTTATTTTTTATTTTGAAAATTTCTTTTTTTTTAGGCTTTACAATAAAATAGTACGCAAATTGGCAGGAGAGTACCCGAGAACGCTACCTAATGAAATAGTACGCAATGCGTACTAGTGCGTACCCTAATGGCAACACTGATCAGCCTACCAATCAGCGTTGCCATTAGGGTACGCATTAGTACGCATTGCGTACTATTTCGTTAGGTAGCGTTCTCGGGTACTCCCCCGCCAATTTGCGTACTATTTTAATGACAAGGCATATAAAAAAAAAAAAATAATAATAAAGTTCAATACTTTTAATTTCTGTCAACCAAGTTTCAGCATAAAATGAGTACTACATACCCCGGTGTGTTTCTTTTTAAACATCGAGGAACAATTCCTTTAGAGGAGTAATACCGAGCAATCCGATTCCGAAACTAGTCAGTGATTTGTCACTGATTTTGAAGAGTAAAGACCAATCACTGCATGTTGAGTTCATGATTTGACCAATCGGCGCGCATATGTCCTTGAATTAGCCAATCAGAGCGCATTGGCGGTGGTGGGAAATTGGCGGAATAGATTGCAAGCATAATGAACGTCATTGCGCTGCTTTGGGCTAGTTGTTCGATGTTTTCAAAATACGCTTTTATTAGCTATGTAATGGAATTCAAACTTAATTTTCATTGACTTCCAAACGTCAGATTAAACTGAAATTTTGCACACTTATCAAGTTACCTACCGAATTTGGGACCATCGAGCTGATCTGATGATGGATTCGGAAGGTAGGTACTGGAACTCCATAACGGAATAACGTATGTTAGCCGTGTTTGAACTTGTTGGAATCGTCTTGAAATGCAGTTTGACTACATATGCTTTTCAGGGTCTGATGATGGAGTAGGAGGGTTGGCACTGGAATTCCATAATGGAGCAATGTTTCTTAGTCGTGTTTTGGCTTGTTGGGATTGTCGTAAGATGCACTTTGATAATTTATGGTTTTCAGGGTATGATGATGGAGTCAGAGGGTAGGTACTGAAACCCCATAGCGGAGCAATGTTTCTTAGCCGTGTTTGGGCTTGATGCTGCCTAAATGTATACAGTTTTTGTAATTAAGTTTAATATTTGAATAAAAATCGTGGGGCGCTTTTCCTTGAAACCCAATAGAATTTCTTATCATTATTATGAAGAAATATCGAAAATTACAAAATGAAAAGCGTCCCACGCTTTTTCATTCAAATATTAGACTTAATTATAAAAATTGCTTACATTTAGACCCTTACGGGATAGACAGAGAATATACATAGGTTCAATTTTATTAAAATTTAACACTTTTTAGTACAGGGCTTTGTAAACATGTTTTTTTTTTGTTTTTTTTAATTATAATTTATTTTTATTCCATGTTCGTTCATCATTGTTTGGTTTTGCTCTTTCGTGGTACCTTCGGTTTCGGTGCGCAAACGTTAATTACAAAATGCAAATAATGCAATTAATAAACATACTTTATCTGAGCAATAACTTGAATAATATTTTATTGACTGCGTACTCAAAACTTAAGTTACGTACTATTTTTAGGTTTTGTGCGTATCCTATCGTGAAGTCACTCTGGCAACGCTGCTACCAATGCAGCCATCGTGACAATATTTTGACATTGACAGGTGCACAGTAAAAAAATTGGGCTTTATTACAAACAAAATAAATGGGAGGTGGAGATTTGGTGCGTATTCATTGCTATCTTATTAACAGAAATATGTAATTTAACCAAAAACATTGCTTACCTACTAAGGTCGACCATGATATAAATTACAGAATTCAAAGAAATCATGGCATCCAAATACCATAAAAAATCAAGAGCGTGTTTGGAAGGCGGAACAAGCTGCTGCCCAAGAGAAAAAACGTATAATAGAATTACAACGAGAACGCGGTGAAGAGAGGGACCGTGCTGAGCTCAATGAGATGGCTAAACGAAACTGTGTCACCAGCTCAGCCAGCGAGAGCCGCCTGCACTGGATGTATGAAGTATGTTAGTTAAACCCTGGAGTAGATTCTTTACATAACACCCAATATTATATACCTACCTACTAATATAAAGTCACCTCAATACCTAATAGTCCAAGAGCTACTGAACCCTGCGAGTAGCGGTCTTCCTGTAAGGTTAGAAATTTGTACACTTATGATTTATAGCATGCTAAGGGCATTAACCGTGACCTGGCAGGCGTCAGCCCTGCACGTCATTAGCCCTTTATTTTTTGAATTGTAAAATAAATTGATTATAAAAACTTGTTTCTGTAAGCTTAAAAATTTAATAGGATGTAGTTTGTTTATTGTAAATCTTGAAAAAAAAATTACAGGCGATTACAATGAGCAAAAGTATGTGACAGGTGAATTGAAAAGAGCACAGTTGATGAGAAAAAAATAAACTTTCTCCTGTATAGTTAAAATTTGGATATGTTTTTAAGTAAATGTTTTAGAATGAATATGTACAATGACAGGCGGTTTTGAATAGCATAAGACCTTGACAGGCGAAGGGAAAGCTGCTAAAGGCGTGCGAGTAAGAGGTGTTACGTGAACTCATATAGTGAATGCAATATATTTTATTATGAACCTCTTCATGAACATCATGAAGAAGAGGTAAAAAAAACCTTTTCAAATATTGCAGAACTGTGTTCTGTGTGTGTACTGTGTTCAAAGTTCAGAATGAAGGCGTTCAAAGCATTAGGAAATGCGTTTAGTATGCGTAGAGAAGAAAGAATTTTTTTTTACCGATACTAGAGAAATTTGTATGCCAAATGTATGGTTCGAAATGTTCAAAATTAAATAATGCGCGTTATGAAAAGTTCCTTGCTACATATAACACAAGTAATCCTAAAGTGTTCATGAAGAAAGTAATAAGTTATGATTCATCAAATCTACCACTGTGCCAACGCGAACTGCAGCAACAATTATTAAGAACTGCATATATTACAAATATATGTCGAAATTGACATTTAAAGGAACCAACAATTCTTACCCCTGAAAATAACGGTTGGAACTTAATTGATGGTAATTACGATTTCAAGTGGTTTGAAGGGAATACGGTTCCTTCTTCTATATATGATATACTTTTACAAGAGCCTACTGACTGATACTGCCAAAGCACAATCCACTGAAACTGAGGAATACATTTCAGGTAACATTCAGTAAGACTTAATATATATGTAATTGAGCTTGATATTCAATTTTTAATGATATGATTTTTTTTAATTGTTTTTTTGTATTTTCAGAAGAGGAAAAGATTATCGAAGAGTCAGATGATGATGAAAACAGTAGTAGTATGAATAAAATTAATGTTAAAACTAATGTAGATTACATTAAACCTAATAAAATATATTGCATTCACTATATGAGTTCACGTAACACCTCTTACTCGCACGCCCTTAGCAGCTTTCCCCTCGCCTGTCAAGGTCTTATGCTATTCAAAACCGCCTGTCATTGTACATATTCATTCTAAAACGTTTACTTAAAAACATATCCAAATTTTTACTATACAGGAGAAAGTTCATTTTTTTCTCATCAACTGTGCTCTTTTCAATTCACCTGTCACATACTTTTGCTCATTGTAATCGCCTGTCAATTTTTTTTCAAGATTTACAATAAATAAACTACATCCTATTAAATTTTTAAGCTTACAGAAACAAGTTTTTATAATCAATTTATTTTACAATTCAAAAAATAAAGGGGCTGATGACGTGCAGGGCTGACGCCTGCCAGGTCATGGCTATTGCCCTTAGCATGCTATAAGTCATAAGTGTACAAATTTCTAATCTTACAGGAAGACCATTACTCGCAGGGTTCACTAGCTCTCCAGCTATAATATAAAGTCTATCACAGATGTAGCTATAATAAGTATTAAAATGCTGACCTATAATATAAATTGTAATTTATATTATAGGTCAGCATTTTTTACATTGTACTGGTTAGTGAAGTATCAGAAATATATATTATAGCTGCGTGTGTGGTCACTCAAAGATAAGTATTAACCCGTGGGTTCACGCGAGGGACACACATCCTATTATAACAATTGATGTCATTGTTATATTTTTAACCCCGAGCCAAGCGATTAAATATATTGTTAAATGCCTTGGTATTATTTATATTAATATATAACATAGCTGTCTGTGATGGGCTTTAACTGTGAAAAGTTTCTGTTAGACTGGGTATTTTTAGCATACTGCCAGTTTAACTTTGCTTTAAGGTTTATGTAGGACAATAGGAATGCACCATGCATTGGGTAGGGTGCTCTTTGTATGTATACCCTTTGGCTGGTTACAACCCTCATGTTGAAATCTATTGCTAAGCCCTACCTACCTAGTTGTATGGGAAGTTGTACTTGAACCAGTTGCTTTCTGAGCTATGTAAAGGTGTATAACACATTGGCATTTCATTCATCCATATCATTCGTCAATTAGACATTAAAACTTAGGGTTTTAGGAGTAATCCTAGCTATATTTCTTGTAGGGATGTTCCAATATCAAGGTACTGATTTTAACAAATTCTATAGTACCTACTCAAAAAGAAATTGTAACTAGGACTTGTATAAAGTTTTAGCATGTAACATAAAATAAGAAATACTATGAGATTCAGATAATGGAAAAGGATCAATTGTAACTTCTCTAAAAATCTTAATGTATGCTATTACCAAAAATAAATAAATGTTATGATTATATCATGAGTATTTCCATTGTGTATCTTGAGTGGTAATCGTAACAAACACCATTAATGATTTCATCCAATGATGCGGTATGACAGACACCATTGGTGGGCCCTGATTGGATGAAATTCATAAATGGTGTTTGTTATGATTACCATCAAAGATGGTAGAGCCCCAGCAATATATTAATGTAGATGAAATATTTTATAAAATAAATCCCCAATCCCCACAAAAAAAGAAAATTGTTTTATAACAAAATTTATTAATTGTTTCATCCCATTGGTTCACACATCCCTGTGCTATACAGTTCCATACATTATTTATTATAGGCTTATTTGATTGGATGCACTGTGTCTACACAGGTTGTGCATTTGATTCCCACCCACATCAGACATTTTGTGTGCATGAACTTGTCTAGTCCCAGACTGCAATTATCTTTAATGAGTATATATTTAAAAAGTATTATATGTGGTAGTAAGTGGCATAGCTTACTCTAGATGGGCCCTGTATCAAAGTTTGTTGGGGGCCCCTGCTACCTGACTGCAAATTTTTGCTTGAACACGTTCGGGGCCCTTGTGCCCGGGGTCCCATGGTTGTAATCAGCTATCTGGTTCCTATATTACAAGCTCTGCTTAGTTTGGAATCAGATAGCCATGTGTAAAGAATGTCCCAAAATATTATTATTGTATAGTTGTAGGTCATCATCACCCTAAATGCAAGGGGCTTGACAGTTTTGGATATGTCAGTAACTTATCGACACAATTTTCCGTACATTTTAGAAGCCTGATAAAAAAGAACTTCAAGAAGACTATTTATTAGGAAAAGCCATTAATAAGAATGAACACTTGGACAAAACAGACGCAAATATTATTCCTGCTGTAGCACGCAGAGTAGTTGGATCTAGTATGCTGACAACATCAGAGGATGCACAGGTTGACTTGGCACGTAAAGTTCGTGAAGATCCATTACTCTTAGTGAAAGAGCGTGAAAGAGCTGCTCGAGCTGCACTCCTAAATAACCCTCTACAGCGTCGAAGACTTACTGAGCTATTAAGAAAAGAACAAGTAAGAATATTTTACCATACTGCTTTAATTGTTCATTTACTTGAGTATGCTACGAATATATGGCTAAGCTTGCTGGAACCAGGATTAATTTAGAATCTGATATTTATAATAAATCAAAATATACGATTTACAATTTTTTTAAAATTAAGTTATTAAAAAAAAACATGGCGAATAGACATGGCGAATAGATTTTGTAATTAATAATATTAATTTCAAATAATATGGATGATCCTCAGAAGTTCAATTAGATTGCCATTATTGTAAAAGTAATTATAAAACAAATTTTTATCAAGTAAATATTACTACTATATTTTTTAAACCTGCACAATTGTAGTTCGTTCAATGATAAATATATTTATATCAGTGCACCCTGGGTCTATCTTGCATAGCATTATCAGTTTCATACAATCCACAAAACATTAAATATTTTTTTTTCAGGAACAAAAGAAAGAAACTAAAAGTAAGAAAAAAACAAAAAGTAAAGATAAGGATCTGGATAACATACTTGCAGCCAAACTAAATGCTTTAGGCGGTGAGAAAAATATTGATCTGTCAGCCTTGCTTGCCTCAGAAGATTCATCATCTGACTCATCCTCTGACAGGCAAAAAGATAAATTGAAGAAAAAGAAAAGAAAACATGATAGAGAAAAATCTAAATTGAAGAAGTCTAAAAAGAAGAAAAAGTCTGATAATGAGGCTCCTTCCGAATATGTGAAGACAGAAAAGATCGAATCAAATGATAGACATCATAGAGATAGAAGCCCTTCGCGACAAAAAAAATATGATTCAAAGGAGCACAACAAGAGTAAGCGACGAAGAAGCATGAGTGACGATGATTCTTATATCAGCAACAATAAAGGCGATAAACACATTCATAAACCTAAAACGACGAGAAGTCGCCGTGACTCGTTTGATGAAAGATTGAGTTCACGAAAATCTAATTCGACAAGAAAAGAGACAGAGGAGCGTGAGCGATCGAAACGTGCAGGGCCGAACTCGGCGGAGCGAGCAGCTCGGCTGGCGGAGATGATAGCCGCGGGGGCCGAGCGCGAGCAGGACCGCGGCCGGCGCGTCGCGCGCCAGCGCGCTGCCGACTCCGCGCCGGACGATAACGCGCACAGACCACGCGCCTTGCTGCACAACGAGGCTAGAGCCTTACCCGAATCTCTCGAGAGTAGGATACATTCTAATAGGCATTACATTCAACGCGATCGACGTCACATGAATGAACATTTTGCAAGGAGATGATAAACCTACAATCTATTAATCTATGCTACCTACCTACTTTCATGTCAATATATTAACCCGTTTATAGAGGTTTATGGGCTATATAACATCACCTTTGTATATCTAATCTCAATTTAATCATTAAACCGCAGGGCACCGTTATTACCTATAAATAAAATACAATTTAATTTATCTACCTAATTTATTATATTATTTATAATTATAATGATGCGTATAATATTTTTACTTGAAATATAGCTGTCAATGAGTTCTTCCGAGTATTCGAGTAGAATGTACGATGGGGTTGTACCTACTACTCATAACCTCCAGTTGTTAATTTCTTCAGTCCAGGGGAATTTTTTCCTTCACAATCTGTAAAGTAATACAAAATTATAATAATCCTATCCTTACTATCCTTCCTTACTATTATTATAAACGCGAAAGTTTGTATGTTTGTTACTCTTTCACGCAAAAACTACTGAACGGATTTGGATGAAATTTGGCACACAGATAGAATAGGTATGTTCTGGAATAACACGATACTTTTTATCCCGGGAGAACATACGATCCCTTGGGAATGCGGGTGAAACCGCGTGGGACAGCTAGTTAATAATAATAATGGAACTCAATGAATGCTTCTATATTAGGTCCTAGTCAGATATTAATTTAAATAAAAATAATATTCGAAGATTTCGGGGGGTGATTGCAATGGCGTAGCGTAAAGGGGGCGGGGGCGACTCGCCCTGGGCGGCACTTTTAGGAGGCGGGAAAATTGCACGATAAATAATAATAGGTATATCCCATTAATATTTAATTCATTTCATTCAGTTGTGGATTTACACATTTCCCAGGTAGGTATAGAGGCTACCGCCGTACATTTTTTGGCGCCTTTATCTCTTCGATACAATTTGATTGCAATGGCATAAGTTTTTTTTTTGGGTATATTTCTGAGTAAATTAAAGTTTAATCATGTACACACTAATACGCCGGGGCAAAGTATTTTTCTTTCTGTCATGAGAAAAAACTCCCCTTTGCCGCCCCTAAAATCTGCCGCCCTAGGCTCAAGAAGCATACTCAGCCTGTTGGTAAATCCGCCACAGGTGTCATTTCATATTTATATCGCACCTAAAATTTGGACCGACAAGGATATCTTTAGGATTACTGTATATGAATCTTGAGTTTAAGACCTAAATAAGGGGGCGGCAAAATTTGTTTGCGCCCCAGGGCGGTAAATAACAAAAAGGGGCGGCATTTTTATTTTCCCCTGGCTGCAGATACCCACGCTACGCCGCTGGATGATTGAACACCCATTTCACCCCCCCACTCTTAATTCTGAGAGCGAATGCGTTTGTTTAGGAAGGAGGAAGATGTATGTCAGTCTCAGATATATTTAGAGAACGTTTAATTAAAATATGTGTGTTTTTACAAATAAATTATTATTAATTAGGTAAGTATAATATGTTTGGTATAGAAGTGCACAGACTGGCTGGGCACAGTGTGTACCTCGGCACACATCCCGGCATAGATGGGGTCGGTGTCCCAGGGGCCGCGCTCGGGCAGCGGCAGCGCGCGGCGGCGCAGTTCCGCCACGAGCTCCGGCACGTCCATGATAGGAATGGGGTCGAGCCCGCGCGCCAGCCCCGCCAGGTACTCCACGTAGTGGGCCCTGCAAGAATAGCGGTGGTGAACACACCTCGAAGAGGCCTCGCTTGTAGAGGCCCTCCAGCGTGCCGTAGGGCCGCGGCGGGAGGCGGAGCGCGGCGCGCCGCACGAGCGTCTCCAGGTCGTCCACGCCCAGGATCGGAAGTGGGTCGATGTTGCATCTGCGCACCACTCGGCTCAGGTACTCCAAGTAATGGTTCCTGTAAGCACATTCCCCGCTCACCGCCGCGCTCGCCTCCTCATCCTAGTATCTACTTCACGTTTGCGAGACATTCAATACCTAATGAATCTGTATCTGAATAATGAAAATGTGTGGTTTATGTTTTTAATTCATAGTTTTTGGTCTGTTTTAGTGTGCATCTCTCGATCTGATCTAGAGAGTAAAATGAAAACAAACATTTACACTATAACGGGACAACGTGTAATCGGGAGATCGCGACGCTGGAATTGACTCAGTTGTTTAGGTTATGCGAAAATCATGACGGTCGGTGTAAAGAATCTTGGTAGGCCTTGGTGCAACGCTACGCTGGATAGTAGGTAGGTACACGTGAAGAATAAAGGAGAGGAAATATAAATTTGATATGGTATGTAGGTGTAATTATATTGTACCTACCTATAATGTAATGTAAAATGAATCAGCCAAGTACGAGTCCCACTCGCACTCGGAGGGTTCCGTAACATATGTATGGGACCCTCTGGGAAAATATTAGATTTTTGGTCAACATTTTACACAAATTATCTAAATTTCAGGTCTGTAAGTCATTCCGTTAGAGCCGTGACATACGGAAGGACAAACAACAGACTGACTGCAATAGGGCTCCGTTTTACCCTTTGGGTACGGAACCCTAAAAATAAATAAAAGCGTGTTAATAATGTATGAAGGTATGTTAACTAACTTGCAGAGGCCCGCATAGTTAGGCGGTGCTTCGCTGCCACAGGTGCCGTCCACGAGACCAGTTGGCGTTTCTCGTTGCAGTTGCAAGGGACATCGTCCTGCGCCATCTGTCGCTTCTATCTCATATGTTACATTGTTCATCTGAAAATGAATCACATTTAAAATCTTTTTTTCTTATAAATGAAAGTATCTAATCCCACCAAAAACATTTTTATGTAAAATTTTGCCGCCAAGACATATGGCTCGCACTGTCAAAAAGTTATACGATCTCATGTAGAGCCAAGCTTATAACTCTACATGCACTTTCTCTACAAGCCCTAACTTCACAAACTCTACACCTTAGTCAAAATATGTGGCTTGGCCGTTTCGCTACCGTCACATGGGAGTAAGGTGAAAAATGTATTCACTGTTCATTACTTTTTTGTTATTCAATAGTTCTTTTAGTATTGAAACGGCCAAGCCACATATTTTGACTACGGTGTGTAGTTTGTGAAGTTAGGGCTTATAGAGTAAGTGCATGTAGAGTTATAACTTTTTGTAAGTTGCTTATATATTTTTTTTTATGGAAATTTCCAAGTTTTATAATTTTTTTGTTGTTTGTGTACTAATACAAGCTTACATCCCAAATTTCAGCTTTCTAGGACTTCAGGAAGTACCCTATGAGTTTTGATGATCATCAGTGAGTCAGTGACGAAATCGGGGTTTTTTAGATATCAATAAAATCTAAAGTATAAGAGCTATGTTATTAAAACTTAATATTTTTAATAAGTTTACTATTGACATCATGTCCTGAGAATTTTGTTTATCTGGTATAATCCAAACCCAAGTTATGAAGGTTCAAAAAAGTAGTGCCCTTTCGCTTCGCTTGGCTGTCTTGGCGGGGGGCACTTCCGTGCCCCCAGATTACATGATCAAGTTCTCCTACCGTGAGATTGCTACAGTAACGTATGTACGTCCGTCTCTTATTTTGAGCATGTGGATTGATATTTTTTATAAGAAATAAAATCAAGGATACTTAGATCAAATATTAATATAGGGTGATCGATACTCGCTAGCGACCAAGTTTAAACATTGTATGATACTGTGATTCCAAAACTGTCAACCAGTTAGAGTCTTGAGGCGCTGCACGAACATAGCAAACTCATGGCACGGCACAGACAGATGCTTACGAAAGCACAGGTACTTAAACATTAATAAAAAATAACAAGGAGTAATTCTCCATTATAAGTAGGTAACTAGCTGACCATGAGTTGACTCACAGACGTTGTGTACTGTCAAAAATCCCATTGGAAAAAGCACTTCCTGTTTTTCCAATTTTCTGGGCATGTTTTAAAAATTATCAACAACAAAAACAAAACAGCCGAATCGGACGAGCCGTTCTCAAGTGATGATCTTGCATTCATTTATTTATTTAGTAGGTTAAGTCAATACAATAGAGATAATATATTTTATTTCTGTTAATACCTGTAGAAGTGTTTGTAGTTCATGTGGCTCTTTGTCGCGCAAGTAAAAGAGACAATTTCGTGGGTGATGTGCATGGAGCCCCAGTTTTGCGCAATATTCACTCAAGCCGCATCGAGCGCCCATCATAAAAGGTTTACCACATCCGTAACAAAACTCGTACTTGCATTGTGTGCAAGTGAAATGCATGCATCCTCCTCTGAAATTATATAACTAAAGTTGTAAAATACGTCCCCTCACGTAGGGGTACGTGAAAAGGCTAGTAGTTATTATTTATATATTTGTTTTACCGAATTTTAATCAAAACAGAATAATAGTTCCGTAAATAACAATGAAATAATGGCGTACCCGACCTCTAGCCGTGGAACATTTTATATATGGCTTAAGAGCTTCATATTAAAATCAAACTTTAGTTAGGTACTGTTCTTCTTTTGTCTTAGGTTAATTGTACCTAGCACTTTACATACTTTTGATAATATTTTTGTATAAGTACCAATAATAGTTTGTGATAGGCAAGGTGATAGGTATGTCATACTTATAATGTCAAATCAACCCAAGGTAAGCAACTAGCTCCGAGTTATTAAAATAACCCAGGATGACGAATCTAAGATCTAAGGTATCAAGCAAAATAATATAAATACCTTGATAAAGAATATTTGAAATGACAACGTGGACACTCGAGTCCATTTTCTCGTAAATGTTGTTGTACTGCAGCAACGGAACGTTCCGGGTCGTTGTCTTCCAGCCAAACTGTATACTGCTCACACGATAAACCTTCGTGGTTTGTTGTCCACTAATTAACATGAGATAATAAGTAAGAAATCAAGACAATTTTTAAATGGGTATTAACTAGCTATGTTTAATACCTACCAAAAGGGCGGCAAAATTTCAGAATACATAATAATAGGTATACCTATCCAAAGGCGGATCCAGGGGGGGGCATGGGGGTCATGACCCCTCCTGGGCCTAGGCCGTCTAGGTCAACCAGAGGTATTTCGCTGACCTCAAAACAGTGTCAGATTTTTATCTTTTTAGTGTACTTTGAAGGCGGTTTATTTTTTTTGTTAAAAGCTGGATATAAGTGTTGACCCCCCCTGACCTCGAGGCTGGATCCGCCCTTGTAACCTATCTCATAATTAATTTCATTCAGTGGTGGATTCACACCACTTCACACTTCCTTCCCCAGTACAATGGTCAGTTCCTAGATAATTACTCAATTAATAATACAACCACAGATTAAATACCTACAACATTGAAATTGCATAAGATTTTTTTGGGTATATTTCTGTGTAAATCAATTCAAAAAGTTCAATCCTGTACCGACTAATAAGTTGGGGTAAGGTATGCTCCTTTCTGCAAGACATGAGAAAAAAATCTCAAGCCTACTCGGCCCGCTGATAAATTCGCTACTGATTCATTTCATCGTCGTATCTACAATTCGGACCATACATTCGGACGGATTAGGTTATCTTTAGGATTACTGTTTATTGGTATTTTGTCTGCGCCCCGGGCGACTGAAACCCACAGTACGCCACAGCCTTCTGGTTAGTCGGGTAAAACATCTACTTACGGGTTTTCTACAGGAAGCACAGCTCACCGATCTGCATTCTGGACATCGTAATTTCTTATGTTTTGGATGAACGAAAAACCCAGAGGAGCATTCCATGCACCACCTAAAGTTTGGATCTCTTGCCAGGGTCCGATCCCGTAACTGTTTTGAAAATGTAAGTCATGTAAAAGATTTCATAACATCTGCAGCAAAGTTTTAATTAATGAACAGCCATTCACAGTACAGACAGTAAATCAAGATTTACCTTTCTTTGAAATAATTCGTGGACGTCGGTTTCAAGCAGAGTTTTTAGAAGTATATCAAGGTGTGCAAAATATTCAAGCCAAGCGTCCTCTGGAAGATTTTCTAATTCCGGTACTTTACAATAGGGGCATACACAGTCCGCTATACTCCTCTCCGTTATTTGTACGGTGAAGTAATGATGAGCGCATTCGCGACAGCATCGGTGAGTGCAGCGTAGCATCGATACCATCTATAAAAACGATCAAGAAAATAAGAAACATAATGGCACAGATTACTAAATAGTTATAATGGTAGAATCCGAACCAAACTTAATGGCGGCTGTGAAGTGCGCTGCAAGCCGGCTTTGCGCAGGTATAGTCATCTCGAATGTACCGCATATCTTCATTTTCGCTACTGCGCAGCGTTCTGCGCCTAATATCACGGCCAATAAGTTTGACTCAGTCTGTACCTACTCCAAGTTGTAAATTAATACAATAGTTCTTACTTCATGCTCAGGAAATCGAGATGCACACAGTTCGCAGTCTTGATGCAAATAAGCGAGAGCAGCGTTGAGATCGGCGCATTCAAGGGCAGCGAGCAAGGCGACCGGAGTTTCTATACCACGAGATACTAGATCTGTCGCGAGTTGCGCCTGTTCCCAGGTTTCTGTTGCTCCTTCGGCTAACAGCATACGCGCTTGTCTCTGTGTGTATAAATGTTATTGTTAGCTTTGTTATGAAAATATCCAATACTTTTTACAGCATTTAACTTTCTTACCTCAGGTGAACCCTCCGGAAGACGAACTTTAGCCAAGTCTATAAGCTGTCCTGATACACGTCTTAAGGTAATCGGAGGCGGCGGTGAAGGCGGCGCTGGAATTGGATCTTCGTTTGATTTTATTGTTTGTAATTGTGAATCTTCAGAATCACTCTCCGTCCACTCATCTTCAGTCCGACAGGTTTCACGGAAATAATTGTTCTTCTTTTCAGTTAATTGCGATTGTTTTGGTGGCGAAGAATGTTTCTCTCCCTGTGGTTCAAACGGTGGGGGCGGGGCAGGTTTTTTCTTGTTTGGTGTTGAAGTAGAGGGCTTTATTACATCTGTTTCAGGTACATTGTTGCTAGCTTTGGAAGATTTACTATTAAAAAGTCGAGTTTGTAGTTTTTTAACGAGGCCACTCTGGACGTTGCCAAAATGGCTTTTTGGAGGAGCAGGTGCTGGGTATTGTTTTATTGAAGCTCGCCGTATTGGCACCTTAGATACAATAAGCTTTGGAGAATTTTTATCGGTTTTTGGTTTCGTATTCTGGGGTAGTTTTATAAGTTTCGGAATATTTGATTTTACGCCAATAGGATTTTTGCTGTTATTATTATTAGCATGCCCTGACGTTTTATCTTGGGTTGAATTTATTTTATTATTAGTTTTCAGTTCATTCGATTGGACATTGTTTTCTAAATAAATATTTTCGGGTTCATTTATAATATTATTTTGCAAAGAAGAGAAAACATTTGTATTCAATTCTTGCTCTGAGATTTTTCTATTAGTATCTTGTGTTATAATTTGTAAGTTTTTATCTTGTAATGGTGAAACACTTCTGGATTTGACAGATTTTACGTCGATTTGATTTGATTCAATTTCGTCGATTTGTGTTGATTCAATCTCGACGATTCGATTTGATGCAACCTCGGTATCTACGTCTGTTGATGTATTAGTCAGAGACAGTTCAAATCGATTCTGATTATCTGTGATTTCTACATTAATGTCGTTGTCCACCTTATTATCTATTGTGTCATCTATCAAAGTTTCTTCTATATTTTCTAAACGTGCCTGAAATACAGGTTGTAAGTATTCAGAAAATATTAGTTTAATTGGCCATTCAGTTTTAATTATAGACAAGTTTACAGCATGTTTTTCGAATAATTTTATTTCATGCATTGTATCACTCTTAATAGTTTCTGAAACATTTACAGGTGTCTGTAAGGTTGGCTGGATATTTTTACTTCTATTTGAGATACTACCATTCAGGTCTTCATAAATTTCTTCAAAAGTATTTACTGCCACAAATAAATTATTATTTAAATCCTCATGTGGCAATGTACTACCTTTCGCTAGCTGACTCGACTCGCTGATTTCTACAGTAATAGTATGCTCTTTTTGTAAACTTCTTGCGATAGAATCGAGAATTTCAATGTTTGTATGTTTGAAATTTTCTATTTGATTGTCTAAGTTGTCTAAAGCTTCTTCAAATTGTTCGTTATCTTCGGAGCTGGTTCTATAATTCGTTAATGTCTCTTTTCTCGATAGATGAAGAATCTCATCATCATCAGTACTAGACGTTTCTTTTTCATCAGATGTTAAATTGTCTGATCCTTCTTCCGTATCACTATAGCTTGATTCTTGTTCATCATTGGAACTGGTATCAGGTTCACTGTGTGATATATTTGTACCATCAAGAGAATTAATATCTGAATTAATCTCTTCTTTCATTTGTTGAATGAGTTTTTGTGTGTTATCAACAATGTCATTCAAATTATTTGATTTTTCTTCCGATTGCAGATATGGTTCTCGTTCTTTCTCGTTCTCTTTAATTTGAATATTGTCATTTTCGGTAGAATTATTACTTATATGTGTTTCGCTTATGGCTTTTTCTTTATTATGAATTAGCTCAGGTATTGTGCCTACTTCAATTGTATGGTTCACCTTTGCTTGTTGCTGTACATTTTGTAATAAATTATTATCAGAACCATTTTTTGGCGTATGAGAGTTCTGATTTAGTTGTGAATTATTATTAGTGAGGTTCTCTTGATTGTTGACACCTCTGTCATTGACATTTTCAAATTCCATTTTCTCTAAAACATGGGTTTCCTGTTTAGAGGTCAAAGGTATGTCTTCGTCAACATTTTGAGAAATATTCTTTGAATTAATGTTAGGTAATGGACTTGTTCTCGTTAAAGCATTATAAGCATCTATAAAATCATTTTCTGATTGAATTAAATCAATTGAAGGTATTTTATTCGGTAATGTGTT